>JAILXH010118304.1:9433-21951 GCA_023558415.1 Piaractus mesopotamicus
ACAACAGAGTCTTCAATGCACACCATTTCCTTTTCAATAAACGTTCTGCTACGTTTTGTCAGGGCTGAATGCAGCCCTGCTGTCTTACTTCCCAGTGATTGCAAAATCCAAGACCAGAAACTGAATTCACTTTGGCTACTCGGATGTAAGATGTGAGTAGTTTATAGCAGATGTAGTAATGGTTGCATTCTTAAATGTAGCCAGTGTGTCTCTTTAACAGTGTTAGGAATGCGTAATACTTTTCTTTCTCATCCGTCTTGCTTAACCCCTTAATGGCCAGAGACCACTGGAGGGCCCGAAGTTTTATTACACACTTCTATGACCTAAGAATAGCCCAGTCAGTTTTGACTGAAGTCCCTGTAGATAATGAATAATAAGCCTTGCTATGTAATATGCCTGGAATTTTAGGGGGTTAATATTCATGTGACTGACTGAGGGTCCGCCTCATCTTCTTTTGGCTGACACCTGGTTACGTAAGAGTATGTTCTGTCAGAATTTCAACTCAGGTAACCTTTTTCGATGGACAGCAGAGCTTAATTTTCACACGTCACATGTTGGTGTCTGTTTTCCAGAGATGTCTCATTCTCAATAGACAGTAGCAGGAAGCCTTTTTGATAGGTGCGCATGGCCAGTTTGGAATGGTGGTTGGGTTACAGTCACCTCATTTTACTCTCTTGTTGCCTTTTATCACCACTGGAGCTGGCCTGCTTTGTCAAGCCACAAACTAAAACACAGCTACAGTTTGCGCCATGAAGCAATTACTGGTAGACTCCCTCATTATCCTTGCAGCTTGACTGCAGTTAATTACAGCTCGCATAACCTTCACACTTTTTTGAACTGTCTTCCCAGGGTTAGGACTGATTTCGGTGCAGCCTTTAACCAGCTCACATGTCTTGGTGTTCCTTTGAAGGGTTTCAAGGAGACCAGTACTAATTTGTTGCAAGTAGTGTGTAACTGTTCCGACAGACGTGGCTCTGACTCGGTTCCTCTGAGTGTTGTAATTTGAACAAGGAGGACTACTATGCTTGGAGAAACTTAAAAAGAAGAGTTTGGTAAAAAGAACTGCAAGCAAAACTTCTTAAAGGTTGAATACAGAAATGCTGTATGGTATATGAACAACAGAGGGGGTTTAACTCCACCTCTTCTTCAACATTTCTGCACTATTCAATTGTGAAGATGGAAACAAAGTCATTCAGATTGCTTTGATGCCAAATGCTTCGTTCTAGAGAAATTCACTCTGAATACTCTTATAAATTGTTCACAGTGGCGTTGATAGCAACCAGACATCTGATAAACCTCTAAAAGTTTCCTCACAGAACGTTATTACACGAAATGGTTACGATTACGCTGTCTGATGTCTGAGACATTGAGTGCGTTTACATGCACCCAATAATCTGTCATAATCAGATTTCTGCATCTGATTATTCACATGGTCATGTAAACAGCGTACTCCGATTTCTTAGATCGGAGTAAAGTCTAGAAATCTGATTATTAAACTAGTACTGGGATTTCTTTTGGACTTCTCAGTCTGTGCATGTGCGAAAACAGACAGCGGTACCGGAAATAAGCAAGTGTTACCGCAAGATGGCAGCAACACTTGTGGAGCGACTCTGAAACCAACTACATGCTTGACGAAATGAAGGATTTAAATATTCTTCATCTTCTAGATGATGTATGTTCATATTTTCAGGTAAAGTGGAGCAAAGTTTTTAAAAGAAAGCCGCGGCATGTAGTTTGATTTTTTGCATTACGTTTATGTCAAGTCTCCTTCTGTGAGTTTATTGGCTGGTTGCTAAGCAGAAATCCAGTTACTGCCTGACTCATGAAGACCTTAAGTTTTCCCATTATATGATTACTTAATTGCACATACATGCGTCGGTCAGATAATTGACAAAATCTGATTTTCATCAGTAATCGGATAATTAAGTGCATTTAAACACGCTCAGTGTTTTACGATAGTTCTGAGAAAAGCTCAAAGGCCTAAAACATTTTGTAAACACATTCTTGGCGGAGAGGTACATACAAGGTGTTGTAAGGCAAAATTGTAATCCTATCACCCACCACTGTATAGAAATCTTGGAGTGGTTAAGTTTCTCTACAGTGAACCATTTCACATCAAACCACTCTGAATGACACTGTTTATGCCTCAATCACTGAAAAAACAGCAAATTTTCCAATAATTTGTACTTCCATGAGTATATTTAATTGATACTAGTTTTACTTCTACTCATGTATGTTTGTCAGGAAAGTAAGCTAATTTGTACTTCCACTGCTCCACTTAAGCTAATTTTCTTTTTGTGCTTAATTTCATTCTGTTCTGTTAGTTTAGCACCTCGACTGCTTTGCTGTTGCTCACACCTCTCATTCTCAAGCTTTAGCATTTCATTTTAGACCTAATGTGTTCCAAAAAATAGAACAGCACAAGAACAGCACTTAACAAACTCTACTCAAGTTGTTTCTGGTGGTTACTTTTACTTCTTCTAGAGTCATTACGTAATTAAAGTTACAACACTTTCACTTGAGTATGGGTTTAGATACTCTACCCTCCATCTCTGCATTGTGAAGGTCATTTAAAACTGCACTATAAGCTAATACAGTGGAGGCCATGAGATGGAGAGGAGTTTATGCTGCATTACCTCCACACATCATATTGCTTCTCCACAGCTACTAGCCATTAGCTTTTCAAAGAGAAACTGACATGATTAAGACTGGGGAAAAATGGAAATGAGCAAGATCACTGGACAAAAACGTGAATTAAAATGGTCTTAAAATGGTTAAAAGGTTATTACACTTTATGCTGATATGTGTCCTTTAGTGATGTGTGTCCTTTAGTAGTATGCAATGGTACAATGCTTATACTATGTGTATAGAGAGAGAGAGAAAAAAAAACACCTTTTAACACTCACAGATCTTATTTATAAAAATGGATCCACTGAAAGGTTTTTTCGATATACATAAGTGGCTCTATGATATTGTGCAAAGAATCTTTTTTTGGGAACATTTTTTTAAAGAATGTAGGCATAAACTTTATTTGGACTGAAGCATCAACATTGACATCAAGTTGTCTTAAAACTGACAAAAATGTATATTCAGTTATGTGTGTCCAAACATTTGACTGGTTATGTGGAAAAGGTTCTCCAACATGGAGACAAACCTCTCCATTTTTCAGGGAATGTTCACATGTAACATATCTATTGTTTGAATGTTCTACAAACACTCACTGAGCACTTTTTTTAGGAACACTGTACTAATCTGGATGAACTGGATTCACTGGAAACATTCCCTGCAGATTCTGGTCCATGTTGACATGATTGCATCATGCAGTTCCTACAGATTTTATGCAGGTGCACTTTCATGCTGTGAATCTCCTGTTCTACCACATTTATTAGAGAATTTTACCGACAAAGTGTGTTATACATCAGCAGTTATTCTTTTTTAAACCACTTCTTTTTACAAATATACACTCACCAAGCACTCTATTAGGAACACTACAGTAATACTAATGTTGGAAACATTCCTTTGAGATTCCATGTTGACATGACTGCATCATGCAGTTCCTGCAGATTTTTCAGATGCACTTTCACGCTGTGAATCTCCCATTTTACCACATCCCAAAGACGTTCTATTGGATTCAGATCTGGTGACTGGGATGGCCACAGAAGAACATTGAACTCATTGTCATGTTCATGAAACCAGTTTGCTTTGTGACTTGGTGCATTATCATGCTGGAAGTAGCCATTAGAAGATGGTAAATCGTGGTCAAGAAGGGACGCACATGGTCAGCAATACTCAAATAGGCTGTGGTATTCAAACGATGATTGATTCGTATTAATGGATCCAAAATGTGCCAAGAAAACATTCCCCACACCATTACATCACCTCCACCAGCCTGGACTGTTGATGCAAGGCAGGTTGAATCCATGGATTCAGGCTTTTGGCACCAAATTCTTACCCTACTATCTGTGTGCCTCAGTAGAAATCAGGATTCATTAGACAAGGGTACATTTTTCCAGTCTTTAACTGTCCAGTTTGGGCAAGCCTGTGCCCACTGTAGCCTCAGCTTTCTGCTCTTGGTTGACAGAATTGGAACCCGGGTGGAACTGCTGTCGTAGCCCATCTCTGCATGATTTTGTGCACTGCACTGATTGGCTGATTAGATAATTGCATGAATAAGTAGGTGTACATGTGTTACTAATAAAGTGCTTGGTGAGTGTAAAACCCTATATATTATATATATATTTTATATTTTTCTAAAGATGTATGAGAAATAAATGAAACTAGTCTTGGACAAATAAAATGATTGCCTTGTTATTGTCATGCATTGCAACATTAGGCAGAAAAAAAGCTCAAAAGTAGACAATGGCTGAGAATTGAAGAACTATGAAGTCCAAAATCAATAGAACTGCTGCAATAATGTGTGCTGTGAGAGCTTAACGGTTTTAGCGTGATAGCGTGTCTTGTGCTTTTGTAGAAGCTGCAGCAAACACTTGGACTGATTGGATCTGGGAATAAATCAGCTAATTATTCTAAGTGCTACTGAGGGAACATCTTTGAGTGGCTTACACAAAAAAAGACTTAATAGAAGACAATTCTCTGGTGCCATGTAAATTTGTCCTCATGCGCCACCAAAGAGTGTAAATACCATCACACCGAGTATATGTGAACAGAGTGCGCTTTATCTTCATCCCACGTTCATCAATTTCTTTATTGTAGTTTTCTTTCTAGGTTTGAAATCAATAAGAAAACGTCACAATATGTTGAAACCTTCTTTTCATCTAGTCGTCATATGTGAGCACTGTAGTCTACATAACCCATTATTTTTGAACTGAACATCACTGTTTGAACGTGTTCTTGCTGTGTTTGTGCTGAAAAGAAATGATCAAAAAGCAGCCGTCGCTGAGAATCTTTAAAACCTCTTTCTGTCTGTCATTTCTGCCGTGTTAAATTTCTCCCTAAGCTGTGCTGTTTTGGCTGGCTGACAGGTAACATTATAAAGCTTGACCTTCCTGACTTTGTTGTTACTCTTTTTATTCCGAAACTCACCCTGTCACCACGACACTGCATGCTTTTAGAACTGAAGAGATAAGAATATTTTAGCCCAGCATTAAAGCACTATTAAACCATTTAACATACAAAACATATTGTTTAGTCCCAGAAGGAATACAGGAAATAAAATTCATTCAGTTGTCCTTGTGAACATTGCTGTTGATGTATGAGTGAACACATCAACACACACTACTTTGTTATTCTCAAAAGAATTTGGTTGTTGAGATCAAAGTTAGGCTGACTTTATATGGAGAAACTTTCATGCGACTTGCTTGAGGCATACATGAAATTAACTTGCACTTGACTTAATGTAAAGCATCTTGCAACTCGCTTGAAAATCGCTGCAACAGTTGCAAGTGTCTCAACGCTGTGGAACAAGTTTGCATAGCTAATCAAAACACAATTATGTCAAACTACGTCATTTAAAACAGCTCTCTTCACACGGTCAATAGAAGAAGATGGTTTATTGGGCAGTCGAAGAGGATATCCGACTGACTCAAGGTCAGTAGTTTTTCATTTTGTCAGGTTCCTGAGCCAAGACGACAAATTAGAGTTTCTCAGCACTAACGTTTCTGTAATCAGCTGCGTTAACTAGCCAGCTAACACTAACAGCTGTTTAAATGGCTGTGTGCCACCATTTATTCTTGTTATTCTTGCCTGCGGTTATTATGATCTATGTAGCTAGATTCATCTCTGTTTTACGCCCCTATGGAGTTACTTTTATGCCAAAAGTTTCAATTAAAACAAATAGTACAATCTGCAAGCAAGATTTTGAGTATCAAAATGTCCAAAATATGTTGCAAATACAAATAATGAGAGGTAAAACAACCTAACTTTAAACATTACTACTCATTTTTACTCATTCTGATATAAATGTGTTATTCATTTTGCCAGTTTTTGCTTTGATTTGTGGATGCCCTCTTCTACGACCCGCTCCTGTTAAAAAGTGCCACAAGTCAGAAGCAATAGAAAGATTGCAGAAGTGAAAAATATATCAGCAAAAGCAGCAAACAGAAAAAAAAATTAAAGCAAAGACTGGCAAAATGAGCAATACATTTATATCAGAATGAGATAAGTTTGACTTATCTCTCATTATTTGTTTTTGCAAAATATTTGACATTTTGATATGTAATATTTTGCTTGTGGATTTTGGTGGTGGTTTCGCTGGTTTTTCTAGCAGGGTTAATTAACACAGATCAGGCATAACATTATGACCACCTCCTTGTTTCTACGTTCATTGTTCATTTTATCAGCTCCACTTACTATATAGGTGCACTCTGTAGAACTCCAGCAGCACTGCTGTGTCTGATCCACTCAGACCAGCGCAACACACAAACACACCACCACCACATCAGCGTTACTGCAGCGCTGAGAATGATCCAACACCCAAATAGTACCTGCTCTGTAAGGGTCCATGGGGTCCTGACCACTGAAGAACAGGGTAAAAGGGGGCTAACAAAGTATGCAGAGAAACAGATAGACTACAGTCTGTCCTGCTCTGTGAGGGTCCATAGGGGTCCTGACCACTGAAGAACAGGGTAAAAGGGGGTAACAAAGTATGCAGAGAAACAGATGGACTACAGTCTGTATTGTAGAAATACAAAGTGCACCTATATAGTAAGTGGAGTTGATAAAATGGACAATGAACGTAGAAACAAGGATAATGTTATGTCATAATGTTATGCCTGATCGGTGTATATACAGATCAAAGTGGAATTACAAAACACTGTTTTTTGTTTTTATTTGCATTAAATGCAGTACTGTATCTATTAGGGCATATTAATATTGCATATACACACACATGTATATTTCAGACGTATTATTATGTATATACAGGTTTGGGATAGCTACTGAAAAATTAGTCGCTAGCTAATTTGTAGCTACTTTCCCAAAATTTGTAGCTAGCTACAATTTAGCTACTTTTCCAGAAAAATAGTGGCTACTTTTTAGCTACTTTTTGAAAAGTAGTGCACTACTTTTTAGCTACTTTCAAAGCTCGATTGTCAGAATGTTTGTGAATCTCCACCTGACACACCAAACACGCCCAACTGAAAGTGTGAACAAGACACTGCATTTAATCCTGTGCCAGAAAAAAACAATTGGAAAGTTGCAAATATACAAAAGGATCACCAAAAAGTAAGTTTAAGTGTAACCAACAATCAAACTTACGCAGCCAAATGCATGATATCCAACAAAAAATTAGACAAAGTAAAGGCAAAGTCAATCATTCCTAACAAAAATCAACAAAAATTTTACAAGAAACTCACAGAAAAGTTTTCTGACTGAGGGGTGAGAGAAGTGGCTACAGCTGAACTAAAGCTTAAAGCAGAGCAAATTAAAGCAGAGCTGCGTTTTTGTTTACATTATATTTTTAGCCTATAGTAGCACATCAGCACACACTGAGACTTATTTACAGCCAAGATGGTAAAACGGACATAAAATGTTGTGGCTCCCAAGGTGGTTTCATTTTTGCTGAAAGAACAAAATGGCTCTTTCTAACATTTCGGTTGCCGAACTGAGCTAAGCCTACTGGTAAGGGGTGATCAGCATGGGGGCAGCGCATGCCCGTTTGCTCGAACTGTCTGCGGCTCAGTCAGGATTGCACAGTAGCCCGTAGCCCGGTTAATGACCGCATTCTGTGGTTCAGATTTTACGCTGATTGCCTGAAGCCTGTAGCGAAAATTATCGCTATAGCTACACAAAAATTTGTAGGCACTACAGCTATTAGCTACATTTCATAAAACTGTAGTGGCTACAGCTGTTAGCTCTATCTCCCATTATAGCATTGTATATACAACATAAACAAATGTCTTTCTGGGTGTTTGTGCACGTGGATCATATGGACTCACTGCAGTTGATGCTGAACAGCTTCATTCTCCTTCGTGTGTACATGAGTGTGTGTGTGTGTAAGTATGTGTGTGTGTGTTTGTGTTTATGTGTGTGCTTCACTGTGTGATAAGCAGACTGAGCAGCGGTGGTTTTCCTGGTCCCGGGGATAAGCCAGCACTCTAGTTAAACTGTGCTGTCACACTGTATCTGTGAACAGCACTGCACCTCCTGCATTGAGCCTTTATCCTCTACTCTCACGGAGGAAACAAGTGTCCTCTTTATCTATGTATGAGCTCAGCGGAGCCACGGACCAACCTATACTGTACATTCCCGAATATCTCAACACGCCACAGCCCCGGGGTGGAAAGTAACCACTTACAACTAGTCTTGTTACAGTACTTGAGTAGCCACATTTTAACAGAAACAGCACTTTAAACCACAGTAATTTTACTTTGTCTGCAGTTTATTTCTCATTAAAGATTTCAGAGTAAACCGTACAGGAATTTTGCTGGCTAACTAACTAATCTTGGCTAAATGGCTACTGTGTTCTTTTACTATTGTCTTCTTTCATTTTAGAACAAAACGATAGCTTTACCGTGAGATAGTTTCAGTCCTAAATCTGATTGCTCGATTGTTCTAAATGCTTGGTATACTCAATACACACACATATGACTGCCTCTCAACAACTGAATTCTGTATTAATGTGCTAAAAACCACTGTGAATAGTTGAGTAGTTTTTCAATAAACCGCTTATTTATTATGTAGTCATTTTTTTTATAAATACACTTACTTGTATTTGAGTGAATTATGACTACTGCAGCAGTGCTTTTACTTAATATTCTTTCCAACTCTATACAGCCCTGTGAAGTCTCTCAGGCGTGATAAGCTTGCCGGAAATGTGTTAAAATCATTATTTTTCAACATTAAATCACACTGCAACGTCTAATGAATGCATCCGCTAAAGAACATGTACAGTAATGTGATTGCACTGCATTGGAAAATGATGGCTAATAATGAACTGTTTTATTCTAATTAATTGCTTGGCTGAAACTGTGCAGAGAAGCAGTCAAGTACATTCACCTCATCTGGTTTTCACTTTCATCTGTGGCTAAAGCGTTTCTTCACTTGTTAATTTAACGTGTCAGAGAGTGAGTGTGAGTGAGTGTAAGGGAGAGAGAGTCTGGTGACTGGTGTTTTCTCACTCCTGTCTCCGTGCCTGTGAACATGGCACATTAGGAGGCGTGCGGATGTGCCGGGGCTTGCTCAGTGTCGGCGGCAGGAGGTGTGGAGCGGCACTGAGAAGATGAGAGCTGAGTGTTGGAGTGAAGAACTCTCCGGAAGGTCAAGTCTGTGGAGGGGGGGTTAAGCTACTGGTAAGGTGGAGGACCAGAGGCTAGTAATGGTACTTCTAGTAGATAATAACACAGGAGCCTGCAGAAAAACGCACTCATTTTTGTGTTGATAAAAAGGAAGCCAGTCTTTGACAAATAAAATGATTGTCCTGTCATTTTCGTGCATTAAAAAAACTGACTTACAAAACAAAAACAAGCAGAAAGTGACATGATTAATGAAAATGGAAACGAGCAATTTTACTGGACAAAAACATGAATTATAATGGCCTGAATATTTTTTTCATTTCATTAAAGCATATTTAAGTAATTGCTGTGTTGATACTCACACAAGATAAAAGTGAAGAAGCCAGTGTTAAAAAATAAAGTGCCAAATAAAATGATTGTCCTGTCATTTTTATGCATTCTAAAAACAGGCTTAAAAAACAAAAACATGCAGAAAGTGATGTGATTAATACCAGAGCAGAATGGAAATGAGCAAGAGTACTGAACAAAACCTAATAACATGATGTACGTACATTTTAAAAAATATTCTAAATCAATGTTTTATTAATATTTGTGCATATATTAAAATGGTTGTCATTTACATACATTATAAAAACAGGCATTCAAAATGTAAGAGAATGAAACAACGTCAGAAGATGAAGCAATAATGTGTGCTTTTGGAACTTAGCTTGTAAGCATGATGTCTTGTGCTTTAGCAGGAGTCATAACTAACATTTGGATGGATTGGATCTGAGAAATGATTGTTTAATTAGTTTGCAGATGAGGTTGAGTATTATAATCCAAGCTAACATGCTAACATGCAAGGAGAAGAAGAAAGAGGAGGAGGAGGAGAAAATAAGGAAGGCTTGCAGTGGGCAAACTTATTATGCTTTATTTTCAGGATATCACATATTTAAATCCCACGGCCCAAAAAAATCACTGATTATTGGCTTATTATCAACAGTGTTTTTGTTGATACCACTAAAACTGTGGGTTGTCATTAATGGCTGATCAACCATCTAAAATATTGGTTGGGTTCTAGTGGAGGATACAAATTTTTCTCTTTTGCATTGAAATAAACATACATGATTTTTTACAGATAAAATTGTTAAATAATGGAATGTTCTGTATATGAAAATAATCAGTTGTCCAGTACATAATAAGAGAATTTTCTGTTAAATTAGTGGTAAAATTGACTGTAACTTTTAGGGAAATTGTGCATTTTATAGTTTTTATTTTATGATTTTTCTACAATGCTCTAAGGATTTTTTGGACCACTGTAACTCTCGATGACACATTAAGGATCTAGACCTGCATTTCTGGAAAGCTGCTTTGGGGCACTGTCTGTTGTAAAAAGTAAATGGTTCACTTTTGCCTATACTGGGGCTTGTATTTACAATCAGTGGATGTCCAGAGGGCTAGAGTGATGTTTTTTTCTCATGAAATTGGCCCCAACCATTGTAAACCTAACCTTAACCCGCTAAAATCCCAGGCTTATTACATACTAAAGCTTATTATTGAGTAACTACAAGGACTTTCAGTGCAAACTGGCTGAGCTATTCTTAGATTATAGAAGTGTATAATAAAACTTTGGGCCTGCTGGTGGGTCCTGGCCATTTAAGGGGTTAATTGGCTGATTCCACTGTTACTTCCAAATTATATTTCTAATATTTCTATTATCTAAATGTAAGGCCTTCTGTCCAGCTCCTGAAGGCCTAACCAATAGGAAAGCTATCCTGGCTGTATCTAGACACCACAGGAGAAACAATCTGATTGGACAATTTTTTCCTTTTGGTGTTTTAAGACCATTTTGTTTCCAACCAAAACTTATTTCTACTACGTATTACTGCTTTAGAGTTTAGAGTTTAAATACAAGTATGATGTTTCTATTAAATAAAAAAACAGACATTTTCTTTTATTTCCTAGAAATCATTAGGCCTTATCTGAAGAAATCATATGTTAAACTGCATTGAGTTGCAATCTTGGACAGACTTGCTTATGTGGTTTCTAAATCTGAATGACATACTGTAATTTATGCCAATGAACAGTACGAACAAAAGGGGTCCTCGGGTTTAAGTTCATTGCTAATGCTGTTTATAACTATATTATGTACTTTTGCAATTTCTCTCCAAACTATTGCTTAAACATTCTTCCATGACCCACAGTTTGACTCCTGCAATGCAGTGGGCTCTTTCTGAGTGCCTGATCCCTGGTCCTACTCTGCAGACGAGTGCACTCACACATAGCAATACGGCTGTGGACGCCAAAGCGTGAGAGCGAGAGAGATGAAAGAGTGTGGCGGAGAAGAGGACAAATGGAGTGAGAAATCGGCTCTCGTCGGGGCCTGCGTCACGCTCCTCTTGTGCTCAAAACGCAGCCACATCTGCTCCTCTCCACATGGAGACCTTGAACCCATGCTGCCTCTAATCCGCTCTCTCACCCATATATGCATGCATAAGGGTCATCACCCCATAAGTGCCCCACTTCAGTCCGCTTTCAAAGAAAGAGTGAGCATCATAGAGGGATGAGCCTCACAGAAAAATGACAGCGAGAGGCTTTACAGACAGCGAGAGAGCAAGAACGCAACAATTTACTTCGTAATAGCGTCAGGGAGAAAGGCACAAGGATAAACAAGAAGTGCAGCAGTAAGAAGCAAAGCCATTAGGCGTGATCAGTATTGTGTGGGTTTGTGCTGTTATTATGGACAGTCAGAGGCTTATCTGCTCCAGCCATCGCTGCCTGCTCCAACATTTAACAAGCTCTGCCATCGACTCCATCTGGGTCCTATACATCAATACCTGACCAGATGTTCCAAAACCCACGGGGGAGGGATGACTGAGTGAGCCTCAGTAAATGAACTCTGTAATACCCTGATTAGGTGCGGTCAAATCATTTAGTGACTTATTGTAACATTGAGGGAGATGAAGAGGCAGGACACAAGTCCTTAGTATTATTGAAGTCCATGACGAAAATGAATCCGCAAGGGTGACGAAACAAAGAAAGAACACTAATGATGAAAATACTTTAACAGAAATAGAATAGAAGATTAAGGCGCATGAAGGAAACTAAACTATCAACTGGGGAAACAAAAACAGCTTAAAAAACAAAACACCAAGCAAACACAAAACAAACAACCAGGAGTATAAATACACAAGAAACAAACCAGAAACACCTGGGGCTAACGAGAGAAGGGGCTACAGACACAACACAGGTGAGACAGATGACAAGGAGGAAGGAAAGGGGAGGAGACCAAAATAACAACAAAAGCACATGGAAAGATACACCAGGGGAGGTAAAAAAAAAAAAAAA
>JAILXH010118319.1:17781-35388 GCA_023558415.1 Piaractus mesopotamicus
ATTTTATAAACTTTAAAATATTATTTTAAGTTCTGCTGGCTTATGTGGGTTTACAGTGTGTACTCACATTAGAAACAGTGTAAAATAAGTGTTTTTTTTCACCTATACAAACAAATCCCAGAGTGCCGTTTTATCCTGATGTTTACTCTTGGAAAGGCATTCAGGCCCATTTCTAGCACATTCTTGCATGTTCTACAGTTTTTATTCCCTGACTCCTGTGAGTTCTCCCCTTTGCTTAAAAGCTTCTTATGGTGATTTTTTTGTGACAGTAAATATTAATTCACATGTTTACTAGTATGGTTAGAGTATTTTTGAAGGCTAGCTCCGAGTGGATCACATCTTCTCCTACGTCTTTTAAATGAGTTTAAAATGTTCAATATTCAACAAAAAAGGCAAAATGATGCCATAAATACAAACAGTAATGAATTTTATAAAACGGATTCTTCTCGTCTTAAAATCTGCACTATGTATGGAGCAGGGAGCTATCTGAGATTCAGCCCCAGTGTGAGAAAAGTGCTGTCGTCAGACTGGCAGAAGACTCGTGGTGGTTATTTGGTGACCAAAAAAATACTTTTTTTGCATTAAACAGTGCTCTGTTACATATTTTCATTGGTATACTATATTTTATGTTGGCTGCCGTTTTATAAAAGCAATCAGCCACTCGAGGCAGTGCATTACTGTGATTTTATCACAATGAAGGGAGTTTTAGGCACTCCACTTCACATTGTGCCAAAGAACACCCTTCCCCATGATAAAATCGCAGTAACCCATGGCCTCTCGTGGCTTATTGCTTTAATCTCCCACTTGTCTTCCCTCCACACACAACCCACTCATCCTCAGCTGGTATACAAAACCTATAGTATACACAGGAACAAAGAGCGCTGCAGAGAATCACTTTAGTTCTGTCCTTCACACTGAAGGTTTTTCTGCAACAAAATGCTCATTGTTTAAAGCTTTGCCGAATCTAACATGTTTTTAGAGTTTACTTTTGTACAATACAATTCCTGCAGTTGAAAACGACAGTGTATTGAAATTCTGTAGTAAAGACTTAAGACTCACACTCATGCCTGACTGACTCAAGACTCGACTCAAACTTGTGCCCCAGATATTCAAGACTTGATCATGAAGCAACTTATAAACACCTCTGACACACATGCAAAACATCATCTGAAATGACCTGCTTGCTATGTATTGTTTGTGACTCTAAACGCACTAATACAGAACTTGAATCTGAACTGGTCACTTTTCCTTTTTTCCCCTTTCATCCCCTGCAGAGCTAATGCCACCATTTTAACTGAAAAGATAGAAAGATGATCTGTCACTCTTTTTGATTTGTTTATCTTTCCTTCTGGAACTACAAATGCTGACTTCACATAACCTGACTGTGGCTCCTTTTCATTTGTGCATATTTATAGATATTCTTGAAATTGAAGATGACTTTTTAGGAATTCCTACAAATTATTTCCTTCCTTTCTGGTCTCTGTGAGCTTAACATCTGATCATTTATTGTTCAGGATGGGTTTACATCTCCTGTTTACTTTAATCCCATTTCTTCTGTCCCATCTCTTATCTACCTAAAGCATCCTTTTGTTGCCTCGTCTCACTCTCAGCATTCCTGTAAACTGTCTTTGCTGAATGTTTATTTTTATGTCCTTTCAGACTTGCCCAGTAGGTAACTACTGTGTTCTTAAGTACAGCAACAATTCTCCCTTAGCTATTTGCAGAACAGGATGTGGTTTTGGAGGCTCTTAAAATATTTACATTTTGTTTCACTATCCTTTTTTACTAACAAGATTCCAATAATTCTGATGTAGTTTCCCAGAAGACCCTCTGGGGATTTACTGTCTGAAAATATGCAGGCAGGGCTTTAACATGCACCTCCCTTCACTTCTGGAGTCAGTATATTTACTGATGAGTGTAGAACAGAGGTGAGATCCTAAGTGAAACGAGACATCCAGAAAAAAAAATGTAAGTTGTATTTTTACATTAGTTTATTGTCCATTTTCTAAAATATGTCTGATAAAATGTGTGAATGTTTAGAATTTTCACTAATGTTATTTATTTGCCAATGTGACATTAGCTGGCTCAGAAGCTATAATGCAAAATCACAAATCATGTACAAAAAAACCCTCTTTACAATAATTTATGTTAAAATGTCAGAACATTATTGCCTTCTCCTGTAAAATGTCCTTTTTGAAAAACAACAATATCCTATCCTGTATCGTATCCTGTATAGACACTTGCATGAGTAACAAATGGCGTGTAGATGATGGCAGTTCAGTAAAACTGTTTTTCTAGTCGTGTTCTAACAATGGCTTTCTTGCATAAAGCCCAGCTTTGTAGAGTGTCCAGGCTATGGCTGTCCAGTTGTCCTGTTAGCTGTGGATCTTTCCAGCTCCTTTTACCATTGCCCTCTTCATCAAGTCACTGACTTTTGGTGGATGGCTTCCCTTAGGCAGAGCTGCAGTTGTGCTGAATTCTATTCATTTTTAATAATGGATTTAATTAATTTACATACAAATGTATATAATAATTAATGAACAAAAATGTCCTTTATTTTGCAATAAACATAGACACAACTGACTGAATCTAATTGTTTTGAAAGCCCCAGTAGATATATGTAGTATTTTTAACAGTCTGACAGGTTTGCTGTTCCAGTATGGGCACACAGGCAAGATTTCTATTCTGCTGGCTTTGTCTTCAAGGTACAGATCTAACTTTTGCTCATTAGTATTACTTCATGTTTGCATTTATGTAATATTTCATCTCTTTAAAAATGTAAACTGCATGTACCAGCTGGTTATTATTTATCTTTCATTTTCCAGTGATCTTTGCCACTGTATTGTCTGATCTGTGGAAGGCAGAAGTTGTCTCTGAAATGAAAGCGCTGGTCTCTTCTTGTGTTGTGCTGCCCTGCAAGTTCCAGTACCCTGGAAGACAACTTCCAGACTCGCGTATTAGGGGAATCTGGCACAAAAAGGATAAAAAAGAAAACATCTATCATAAAGACCCAATTGAAATTGCAGACAACTTCAAGGGTCGCACAAGACTGCTTGGCCACTTGGGTGAAAAAAACTGCACCTTAGAGCTAGATAAAGTCAAAGACCATGACGATGGCCCGTTCTGTTTCAGGGCTGAAATCCCAGATTTAGATAGGTATTCTTTTGTGCAAAGCTGTGTGACCATCTCCATGATGCGTAAGTATGACTGTAGTTCTAAAATGGCTTCAACCATTTGTACTATTTCCCTGCTAATCTTCATAGTGTTGAGGCTGTCGAGAGGTGGATTAATCTTTTAGTTTCAATAATAATAGTACTGACATTATACTTGCTGTGTAGCAGATCCAGAGAACCCACAGCTGGAAAAAAAGGAATTATTGGAGGAGGGAGTTCTTGCTTCATTCAAGTGTTCTATCAAACACACCTGCCCCTCCCATCCCCCCACCATCACCTGGAGCCGTTCAAATAGTGAAGCCACTGTGAACAACAGGGACATTCTTCATGGAAACTGGGAAGTGGATTCTTTGCTGGCTTTCATCCCAACAGAGGATGATGATCTCAAAGACCTCACTTGCACTGTCAGTTTCCATGGCGGAAAGAGCTCTACAGCCACTACCCGCCTACACGTGAAACGTAAGTCAAGTCGGGTCCTACTATAGTCACCTTTTGTTGTGCTTATTTTAGACTAAGTGAGAATGAAAAGGAACACATAAAATATAGTGATTAAATACAAAAAAGCAAAATGCTCTTTGGCTGTTTACATGATAGTTTTCTCAAAAGGCTAACATAAACATGAGTGTTATTACTTGACTGTTAGCAGGCATATCAAACTGGGGAACTTCCAGGCCAAAATGCTGCAGAGATAAGCATTTACTCTTTTCTAATGCTCTGAATTCAGTTCACAAAGGCCTTGCTAATTACATGATGAGCTGAGTCAGGTGTGTTTAATGAGGCAGTGTGCTGAAGTCTGCAGTGATTTTGCCAGCAAGGACTGGAGCCTGACATGCATTTTAATGGGACAAAAAAAAAAAAAACTATGCCAATTTCTTCTCTGCAAAAAGCTACAATTTTTGCATTACAGTATTTATACACAGATTATTGACACTGCATTATGATATTCATAATTTAGGAAGGAAGATTAAAAAGAAATATTAAGGAATGTTAAATTGGCAATTGCATTAAAAGTGAACAATTTAAGGTACAAAATCAAGAACATGGCATATTCTCAGAAATCCAACTAAATGTGTATATATAATCACTGTTGTCTAAAGAAAACCTCACATCTCCAAAATGATAACTTTACAGGAGAAGGAAAAAACCTACTACACTTTTAATATAAGTCAATGGAACCAGACTTTTTTCCTAGTAATTTTGGCCTGTTGCTTTAAGTGTAACAGGAAATTTTGGGCTGTTGCTTTAAGTGTAACAGGAAATGTAAACCTGACACTGGTGTATAGTGATAAAGTTCTCAAGTGGTGAGAGCACTGAAAATATTTCACAGAGAATAGCTGCATTTAAAGACAGAAGATATGGGTTCAGACAGTCTGTATGTATGTTCCGGAGTTCAACAGTCCTGATTGCATGTGTTGTTAAAGGGAGTTAAGTATTCTGATGGCCTGTGGAAAGAAACTTTTGCTGAGTCTGGCAGTCTTGCACCGCATGCTGCAGCAGCATTTGCCAGAGGGCAGAATGCTGAACAGTCCATGTGCAGGGTAGGTGAGGTCTCTGGCTTGATGGCCCTGCTGAGGCAGCGTGACAGGTATAGATCTTGTATGGATAGAAGTGGGGTTTATGATTTTATCTGTCCTCTGCACTCTCTGGAGGGACTTCTGGTCTGCGGCGGTGCAACTGCCATACCAGACTGGGAGATTGCTGGTCAGGATGTTCTCTATAGTGCCTCTGTAGGATAGCAGGGGGGATGTTTGCTCTCCTCATCCTTCATAGGAAGTGAAGATGCTGTTATGCTTTCTTGACAAAGGAGGTGGTGTGTGTAGTCCATGGTTGGTTGACTTCCTCTCTGTAGGCTGAGTCGTCATCATTGCCAATGAGGCCCACCACTGTTGTATCATCTGTGAACTAAATAATGTGGTTCAAGTTGTACTTGGCACAACAGTCATGAGCCATCAGGGTGAACAACAGAGGGCTCAGCACACAACCCTGGGGAACTCCAGTGCTCATGATGATGCTTTTACAGGTGTTTATTCCAACTCATACTGTCTGGGGTCTGTCTGTGAGGAAGTCCAGTAACCAGTTGCACAGTGGGGTGTTGATGCCTAATGTATAATAGTCTACCCTTACAGTACATTTCCAATGCACGCTGGCTTTAAGTAGCTTAAGTGAATTTTTTTAGGTAATGCTCAATAACTTTAAATAACTGTCTTTTTCAGGTAAAACAAACTTCTTTCACATCATAATTCCAGTTGTGGCTGTACTTGGAACCTCTCTTTTATTTGGAGGGGTGTGCTACATCATGCGCAAGAAATATAGGTGAGTCTTAGAATTATATATATATAAATATATTAATAATTTAAATTCTGTAGGTTGTTGTAACATACAGCAGTTTGTCAGTGCATTAATGCTGCATTTACTGTTTCTCATGCAATCAAAGTGTCTTTTCAAATCTAATGTCCACTTTTAAATGTTAGCTTTTAGCAGTAACATGCGGTCTTCTTTTCTTTTTTCATCAGGAGACAGATCCAAGATCTCCAGTCTAGAAACACAAATGGGTAAGTAAATACCTTTTAACCATTCTGTCTTTCATAATGCACTACTGTTTTGTGGGTCACAAAACAGATAATGGAGTTAATAAGTAGGATTGCACCGATACCATATCAGTATCGGCTCCAATATTGCCATTAAATGCAGTAACGGTATTGGCTATGGGGATATGTATACCTATGACAAAAAATTGCTCATGGCAAAATCCGTAACGCCAGTGTTTTGTGGGGAGAACACTAGTCAGACATATGGAAGGATTGCCAGTGTCTTGGGATAATTTCAAAAGAAAAAGAACATTTGATGGATGATAAATTGCTATTCAGAATATTATTCCACTGAGCTGAAATGTCTCAGATAACCAGAATGAAGAAAGTTGTGAAACATGTGTGCAGGAGATATACAAATATTTTAAGTCCAATTTACACCTGGAAGGGAAGGTTTGTTGTAATAAAATGCAGAACCTACTGGAAACGTTTGCAGACAGGTTACATGTGTCTGATGAACTCACATAAACTTACAAGTTACCATTTTGAAATTATTATAAAATAATAATCTTGTCTGAGGTAGATTTGAGAGGATACAGATTCTGTCTTAAGAGTTTGTTTTACATATAATGTATGTTCCTTAGCTTACCAGTCAAATGTATTGCGTCTTTAACAGATATAGTGCTCATTACAGAAATAAAAGGACTACACTTCAATGCATCTAAAATATTTATTCCTTCACACAGAATTTGGAGTCGAATGTCCAGAATGTCCCAAAGGTAATCAAGGGCTATTTCCATCCAGTTAAAATGACTTTTTGCAACATTCATAATTTATTTAATTTGTAACATCTATAATTTAAAGCACAGCAGACAAAAATGCAGTCGTAATATTTTATATGGCTTAGTATTTTACATTTTGGACCTAAATGTTGTTATTTATGTGGCTGAATGGATATTAAACTCACACGCTGTCTACATTTCTGATTGTATTGTATCACTTTGTGATCAACAGGTTCAGGTCAGTGGATTGGAGGGAACCAGACGCCAGCAGGGCATTGAATTTTCGCAAATGGTCTAAGTAGACATTTGAACTGTATGCATTACCGTGGTAAGGGGTGAGAGTAAATTATGAATATATTTAGAGTTAGGACCAGGGTTTGTACTTCACCCATTAAAAGGCCAAGCAATAGCTAATATGAAAAACACTAAGAGCAAAAGATGAGTTCCTAACTTTTGATTATCAATAGTAAAAAAAAAAAAAAAATCAGTTTACAAAAATAAACTCAAGGAATAAGATTAAAAACTATTGTTTTGCCCACTGTTACATACAGACCTTAGAATTTGTCATATACATCATGCATGTTATGTAATGTTTTATAACATGTTAGAATTTTGATGGTGGTTCATTATATTGCTTCCCAGCTGGCCACCAACGACATTGATATCTGGTTGAATATAGGTTGTGATGTTGGGTGAGCGAAATTCAATGTCAAGACAGCATCTAAAGCCAACATCATTTTGACGTAGAATACTGGCAACAGGTCATATTTTGTTGGTTTAAAGTTGTGATATTGAGTAACCAAAATCCAACATCTTCCAAATGTCACATGCCAACATCATACTGCTGTTTAATACTGACGTTTAATCATGACGTATGGTGACCAAAACTCATTGCCTGGCAAACGACATAATCTCAATGTCCACTCGACGTGACATTCTACCATAATTAGACATTGATAGTTTGTTGGTTTAAAATCGTGATGTCAGGTAATTCAATGTCAAGACAGCATCTAAAGCCAAGGTCATTTTGATATAAAATGCTGGCGACAGCGTATATATTGTTGGTTTAAAGTTGTGATGTTGAGTAACCAAAATCCAACGTCTTCCAAACGTCTCATGCCAGCGTTAGCAGGATATGTAATACCGACATAAGGTTGTGAGGTATGTAGACCAAAAGCCAACGTCTGTCATGATGTCCAGACAACATGAAATTCTAACATCATTAGATGCTGATATGTAGCTGGTTTTAAGTGATGGTGTTAAGTTACCAAAATCCAGCATCTCCCAAACGTCTCATGCCAACATCATATAGACCTATATACTGACCAAAACTCAACACCTGTTTAATATCATAATCTTAACATCCACTCAATGTGACAGTCTATCATTACATATTGATATTTTGTTCCCTAAAAATTGTGGTGTCAGGTAACCAAAATCCAGTGTCTTCCAAACATCTCATGCCAGTAGTGAGGTATGGTGACCAAAACCCAACACCCAACACCTGCTAAACATTATAATGTTTATGTGCACACAGTATGAAATTCTAATATTGTTAGACGTTGATATATTGTTGGTATTAGGTTGTTGTAACCAAAATCCAGTTCAAATGTCTCAAGCCAATATCAACTTGACATAGAATACCGTCATAAAGTCATGAGGCATGGGGACCAAAACTCAACATCTGCTAAACGTCATCATATTAACCAAAATCCACCAAGGTCATAATGTTAACAAAGTTGGCAGTTCAATCTCAGACTCCTCCTATCCACAGCTGAAGTGCCCTTGAGCAAGGCACCGAAAAGCTTCCCAGGCATCACAGCTACAGTTGCCCACTCCTCTTGTCCTCCTGTTTAATGTTGGAGCTTGATGTCAACCCAGCGTTTTTTGTTTTTTGATTGAAATAAGATTTAGATTTCCCACCAGAATTCAACATCTATTTAACATTAGAGGATGATGTCAAGCCAAAGCCGAGTTTTGACATCAACACGATTTTTATTTCCAACCAAAGTTAGCATAAGGTAGCCATGTTTTTGTTGTTTTTCTGTCCTCTTGGACTCATGCTGAGCCAAAACCAAAATTCAACTTCTATGTAATGTTGGAGCTTGATGCCAACCCAGCATTGTTTTTGACGGCTATCCGACTTTGACTTCCAACCAAAAAACACCTGTCCAATGTTGGACACTCATGTCGACCCGATTTTCATTTTTAATTCAACATCTGTCTAAAGTTAGAGTCCAATGTCTTTCTGGCATCAAATTGCGTTGGGTGCCTGCTGGGTTATTGAGTAAAAATAAATGGTTAGCATAAGGTAGCCATGTTTTTACTGTTTTTCTGTCCTCTTGGACTCACGCTGAGCACTAAAACTCTGACACACAGAAAGACAGGCTTTATTTATTTAAAAGAGCTAAATGTTTATAATATTTATGGTTATTTATCTGTTAAAATATGTATTTGTGCCTGTTTTCTTTCATTTTGAGTAAAAGATATTGAAGTGGAATGAACCCAGTCTTAGTTTAGTGGAACACGGCCCCTCTGTAGCGTTACTCCACCCCTCCTCCTTATTCTCTCAGCAAATATACAGAGCAGAGCACATGGTCCCTCATGCTCCGAGCTGTACATTTCTCCATATTATGATCTAAGGAAATTCTCTTCCAAAGAGCTTGTTGAGAAGCATCTGTTTGAATGTTGACTGTCGACCCACATGCATCAAATTTGTCAGGCTACCTCGTTATCTATGACACGGACATGAGAAGTTTCTCAAGAATTGGTCGAAGCATTCATAAGTAACAGTTATTTTATTTTTCCACCCTGGATGGACTGATGTATGGAGGCTATCCTGTTAATAAGTACCTCCAGGTATTTTGATATTAAGATTTAGATCCATGAAAATATGAACACCCTAATTTTCCAGGCATTGGAAGAAAAATGTTGGACTAATGCACAGTTTTAGATTATACATAATAACTCAAAGTCCCCTATGTTAAAAAGGATGGTGCTTGAGGACTGTTTGTTCAACATAAACTAAGAAATTTGGTAACAAAAAACAGACTCAATAACTTGTATTTCAGGAGAGGAGGAGCCAGACCATAAAGCACCATGGTAAAGCGTCACCATCAAATTCAGTCTTTCTAACCATCATAGTCTCTGCTGCCCATAACCTTTTTGCGGAGAATCAGAGCAATATGATTTATAGTTGACAATAGTCAAGTATATAAGTCAGTAAAACACTATTTTATACTCCAATAGTTTTGTAAAACAATGATCTAAATTATTGGCCAATATTACTGGTCATCAAATGTAAAGTCAGCCAAATTTTCACATCGGTTATTTTTATTTTGTTTCTTGTTAGGAAATCAACACATTCAGGAGAGGATGAGCCAGACCGTAAAGTACCATGGTAGAGCGTCACCATCAAATTCTGTCTTTCTACCAATCATAGTTTCTGCTGCCCATAACCTTTTTGAAGAGAATCAAAGCAATAAGAAACATCCTAACAATACATTTCAAGCAATACATGCTTGGACATGTATTTATGCAGTAAATCATATCTGAAAAACTAATGCAAGGTTAATGTGGTCAACATCATACCACTGTTGGCCAGACAGGCCTGAGCCTTTTATACCATGTTTCAGAGACAAATTCTGTGCATTCTGCTTGGAAAATGATTTATTTTGTGTTCTAAACTGGCAAATGAGATAAGCATGCAGTTTTTAACATTACATTAATTACATATTCTGTTCCATTTACTTTGTCTTTTTAAGCCAGATATAAATAAGCAAACAGGAATGTCTTGTTGGGAGACTTGCCTGAAAGAATATTTGCCAGCAAAATAACAGTAGTTTGCCTAGCAACCTTTATGGCTTTGTATGTTACTTTCCAGGTTTGTGAGATGAGCTTGAGGCCTGTTAACTTCAGCTGGTGCTGTTGCCCTATATTTTGTACATGCTGACAAAGCAGGCCTCGTTCATCACTTGTGTCATAAAGTTAACCACCATCCTTTTACTGTGTTACAGGAGTCACCGCAGAAATGAAACTGACCTGCATATGGCCACAAAGTGAGTAGCTTGATTAATGATTTGATGTGGGATAATCAAATGTTTATGTAAATGGCGCATTTATAAACAATTAGGTAAACAGCAACTGCAGCTTACAAAGCTTATAAGCTGTATTTTGCTATCAGATTTTCAGTTCACATTAACATATCAAAGACAGGGTGAAAGGGGCATTTCATGTTAAAAAATGAGATACTGTTTAAGGACAATAATACTAAAATAACTAAACAGATCTAATTTTATAGAGCGTGAATGCTATATCACTCATAGTTTTATTGGTATTGGCAAAAATAACAGAGATAATTAGTGCCTTTTTTGTCCTATTGGGTTCAAACTCATAATTGCAAAGAACAGAGCAGAAAGTTGTGCTACTGGAGAACCCTTTATAAAGCATGCCTTCTTTTACTATATCACAGCAAAACAGGCTAAACTGGTGAAGTTGAACACAAAATACCATTATTTTAACCATGGTGGTATTTTGTGTTCAGCTTCACCAGCATTTGACATTTAGCATGAGAATAACTTGTTGCCTATGCAGAGAACTGATGAAAAATGAGAGGTAATTAACAAGTTACTCTGGGAGTTTTTGCTGTTTATTTAAAAACAGTTCATACTGACAATCATATTTGACAGTTTTAAAGTTGACAATAGTCAAGCATATCAGTCAGTAAAATGCTGTTTTAAAAAACTATTGGAGTATAAAATGAAAATCGAAAATATTGGCTGGGCATCAAATGTTTTAGCCCCAAAATTTTCAGTTGTTTTTATGTTGTTTCTTGTCAGGAAATCAACACTTTCATTGTGTTTTGAGAAAGGAACCATGTAGTCGTAGTTTCAAAAACAATATCTTAGCTGTTTTATGAGAGGTTTGAAGATGGTAAGCACTGTTTGTATTCTGGGTTTAGCTTTCTATTGTCTATATGTCATAATGCTAGAAAATGTGTGTTGTTGAAATGCTGCATCCCACAGTCAAAACATGTAATTGAACTCTGTTCTTTTAGGTACGACAATTATGTAAGTACCATGCCTGGAACCACAGGATTCTCAAACTCTGCTTTCCATCACCAAAGCACTTAAGTATATTTTCATTGATAGGACTAAGATTGATCATTAATGCATTAACCTTCTTCATTAAATAAAACCACATTTTGCTCAGTACTAGAACCGACAAACAGACTAAAATAACCAAGTACTAATATAGGATTTTGAACATCACTTTCACCTGATGTTATGACTTTACATGTTTCATATCTTACTGTACTGTCATTTCGGCAACACTTCAGCTTTGTTACATAATATTGAAATAACCATGCCATAAACATGTCATAGCACACTGTTAGAAATAAAGGTTCTGTGAAGGTACGTCTTTCATTTATCAAGGTACAGACAATGTTAATGTTCCCTCAAAGGTACAACAGTGGTTTTAAGGTCTGATTGTGAACCTTAAATATGTTTTTCCAGGTGAAAGGTTTGTATTTGTATCTTTTCATAACCAAATGTTTTGAAACAGAACAGTAAAATAAAAAGCCTGGAGACAGGATGGGGTGTGTGGAGTCAGTACAGCTTAGAAAATATAATTTCAGTAGATTATGGTACAATTATGTTCCCTGACTAAAGGTACTGAGATGTACCCCTGAGGGAACCACCCCAGTGACAGTTTAGTACCTTTATTTCTGAGAGTGCAGATGTCATATGTTATCATGAGTTGCCATAAAAAAAATCTTTAGTAATATAAGTGTCATGTTACCATTACCAAAAGATGCTATAATGTTCGATACCCTGACACCTTATGTCACATGCTAAATGTGCTCTATGTAGCTATCATGACCTCAAACATTATGATGAATGTCATAATTAATGCTAACAGTAACATGAAACTGTTATATGATTAGACATAATTTATCATGACAATTCATTGTAGTTATTCATTGTAGTTATGTCAATAACTTGTAGCAGTATTCAAGCTGTAATTTCTTTCTGTTCTTTTCTTTCCTGTATGCATCTCAGTGAACAATTGGCCTGCAGCGACAGTAGAGGCCTGTTCATCTGTAAGTAACTTAAAACCTCTTATTAACATTCACATCTGAAATTTAATTTAAAGATTAGTTTTTTTTAATTATTTTTTATTTCGTTCTTTTTTGCCATTTGTATATTGTATTGTGTGTATTGTAAAGCACTTTGATCTTAATTTCCATGAAAAAAATCAACTCTGTGTTAATATTACAGTATATATATGTCATGTGTGCTAATATTTTTCTAAGCCTCCACTATTTTCACTGTATGTGACAGTTCAAATATTCTGTTTAGATTAATCTGTCTGCTTTACACCACTGAACTTGGTGAAGCTCAACATGCATGAAGTATTCTGTTAACTGTGAACACCACAGTTTTACTGACGTTTTTTTTTCTCTATAGGACTACGATGGAGATCCGAATGAGAATGAATGATGATGGAAGACAGAACAATATTAGATCATAGATTTATGGGTTTTCTTTATTTTTTATTTTCCATGAAAGTTTTCACTTGCATGAAAATATACATTCTGCATAGCTTCTGCATAATACTGTATGGACCATTCTACCCAAGTAGTTCAAACTGCAGTCCCAGAGTAACAAACATTTTAAAAATGAAGTATTCAGATCTTAGATCTTTCTTTAAGACCTTGTTCAGACTGCCAGCCCAAATTTGATTTTTGGCATATCTAGATTATATCCAGATTGATTTTTGATAGTCTGGACAGCAAAAAACCTGATGAAATGTTTGCAAATCGGATCCAAATCACATTTGGAGGTGGTTTGAAATTCCAATCCGATTTTTACAGATGCATCTCAGTCTAGATTCTCTGGCCACTCTGACTGGATCTAAAAGTGTGTTTTGTGTCACTTTGCGACACAACAAACAACGTCAAATCCAGAGTGACAGACGTGCTGCGATTCAAGAAGAGCCCAAAGATTTGTGCTTATACTGTTACATCGTTACCACAGCAACCCATGCAGATAGGCTGGTGATGTCTGGACATACAAATGTGATCTGATCACTTGCAAATAATAGTACAGTTGACAGTCGTCTCAAAAGACTTGATTTGAGAAACAAATCCAATTTGCCTGCAGTCTGAACATAACCTACATTGCAACTTTTTTTCAATGTTGTTTTTTTAAAAGATCTTTTTTTTATTCTTTTAAAGTGAAGTTGAAAGATTTATTATTTTTTTTAAATAATAATAATAAAAAAAATGCTGTCCCATGTTTTCATGACACTGCTGAAACACGAAGAGTTTTAGTCCATAGGAGGAGCCTTATTTTAGCCACACCCCTGCATTTTAGAGCAGGAAGTGAGACTGCATTCCTGTCCCTCATGGCCACATGGTGAGCAGTGATGCTGCCTTCAAGTCCTACTCGGAAGTTCCTTCCTATGACTTCAGAGGTCATAAGTACAACGTGATTTGTCTTCATGTGGTTTTGGTTAGAAACGAGATAGATGTGCTAGAAATAATGTTTTTTGTTTATTTTTGATTTTCTGTCATTAAAAAAAATTTTAGTCCATTCATTTTGCTTTACTGCAACAAAATGAAGAGCAGAGGAAGCTTAAAAGATGATTAATGTTTTTCTCCATTTAGAAACATCACAAAGTATTTATGTTTGTGTTTTTGCATGTGGATGATTTTTGTCTGCAGTGTTCATCTGTGGCTTCTGAATAACTGAAATACAACTGTGAGCTGATGCCATTGCTTTTTTGCTGACATGAAAAATCAGAGTTTCCCACTAGTAAATACTATATTCTCTGACACAATTTGAAGGCAGCATCTCATTTCTTTGTAGTAAATCTGTCCCAAAATCTGAAAATCAGTTTAATATTATTTAATATTAAGAACTGTCCCTACCAAAACCAGGGGCACTTGAACCACAGGGGCGAGCGGGCATTTTGACACACCACTTTTCAAAGTACTAGGGTGACAACCCACTACTTCCTGATGGAGTTCGGAATGCTTACATCAAAATGATAACGAACACAGTGGGTCACAGTTTGAATTTACTAACTGTCACATTTAATATTTTTTATTCCTAATTTGTTCTCCTATAGTCTCTGTCACAACAACCTTGTTTGGTGTGGACCTATTCAACTTTTCCTTTAATTCAGCCTGTTTTGATGTGTAAACAGAGCAGCCTTGTTTAGGTCAGTGCCAAACAACTGAACTGTGAACCGGTGACCCAGTTGGTGGGAAAGAATTTTCAAAATAGTGCACACCAAATGAGAGAACTCAACACAAATGTGTGCTTTTCTCAGTGGACATCAGCGCTGTACTGGACACATAAACTGCCTGTTTTAACATTTTACTCTTTACTCACTCATATCGTTGTTGCAACATGAGCTGCTGTTAATTATGGCAGACGAGCAATAAAATAATAGTGAAGATACGCATTTCTTTTGACATATGTGTCACACAACATATTTTTGGCTAAGCATCAGAGACCTGACTGGTTAAATTCAAATTGGTTAACCAATCATTAAGAAGCTTTGTGTTGTGATAGACGTTAAGCATCTCTATTTTATATTATCTATTTCTATTTTTTAATTTTCATGGATGTAAAAATTTCTAACCATCAAATAAACACTCCAGTGTGTAATTTGGTCCACTTTAGCCATTGCAGTGTGAAAATAACCACACCAAATGAAAAATATGCAATATCACAAAAACTCTCATGAATAGGGAGACATGTTATTAGCATAACATTTATTTACTTTTTTTAAAAAGTTTTGCCTCCCCTGAGCAAAACCATATTTTCCATATTTTCTGCAATTAAGTAAACCTTTTTGTCTTTTAATAAAAATATTATTACTTACGTATAGTAGGTCTTAGCAATGTAATCAGATATTGTTGATGATTGACAAGTAACCTGATGACAATGTTTAAAAGATGCTGGGAACTAACAGAACTAGAAAGAACTAATTTACCTTTAAAGAGACTCCTAAATATTGTGATGGCTTGCTGAAGAAGGGTCACACGAGGCCATAATATCTGCTTAGAAAATGCTCTTCATTGAATGAGCAAGGCAAAAAGGCCACTTACAAAAGCAATTGAAACAAGAGGTCCATCCCAGCCCTACTCTTTCTCTTACGGTTACTAACAGGAACCCACTCTAACTAGCCCTCAAACTTGGCATGGGATAACAAATAAACACATACACTTTAACCAAAGAACAACATCATACAGCATGAAACAACAACATAAAGAGTCCCTTTTCACTGGAGGCGCCCTTCCCATGAGCCTCTTTGAGTGGCATTTTACATAGCAAAGCTTCTACACACATGAGAGGCAGCCCGTGGCAGCTGCTACATTATGTTGGGAAATTAGGGTTCATGTTCCGTTAAGTGTTCTGGCACACGGCCCGGTAGTCGTTTTTCCTGTTGTGGTGAGAAAGAAACAGAAAGAGAAAGTCTGTTAACCCTTTAATGCACAAGCTATGCAAACAACTCTGAGTTAAAAAGGACCTGTATTAATTTCCTATTTTCTTCATGACTGAATTTTTCTTTGCTATATCTTTTGAAATCAATTTATTTCATCATTTAATAGTCCAAGTGTTCATTAAATATTTTGTTTTTGATTACCGCAAATTGTTGTCATTAGTCTTCGTTACTTTATGAACAAATTGTTTTTGTATTATTGCATCCAGTTAACACAAATACACAAAATAAATAGACATAATAATATTTTTGTTAAAATAAGCATCTTAGCAGTTATTTAATCAAACAATAATACATTTCATTTTTAAAAATGTTAATTTGTCACTTTGACACAAACAACATACACGTATCACTGATAAATTCTAACACTGATACTGAACTGTAATGTAACTGTAGTGAACTGTGGTGAATGTGACTGAATAAATGACTAAAAACTACATGTTTGTGCTCCTTGCACACAGGCCTGGTGCACTGGGAACACCAGCTGCTGACTGTATTTGGCAGCTGGGCTGATCTTGCACCCTCTCCTCTTCACTTGGCCTTCCTGTCTGAGGTCCTCCTGTGGTTGGTTGATGGCTGTGTTTGTTTTTTTTATCCCACATCTTTCTAATATCCTTTTGGAGGTACAGCATGCCCTTTTTTTATATGTGACACGACAAGCTCTTTGACCAGATCCTTGATGAATAGTCAGCATTCATTGTTCATATTACCCATGTAATCAGGGTGTTTTACAGTGAAGTTGGTATAGGCCGAGGGTCGGCAACCCAAATGTTACGAAGAGCCATTTTGTCCTTTTAACAAAAATCAGACCACCCTGGGAGCCACAACATTTTATGTACATTTTACGTCATGGCTGTAAATATGTCTCAGTATGTGCTGATGTACTAGTGTGGGCTAAAAATATATAAACAAAAATGCAGACTTACTTTGCTCTGAGTAGTTTTCTTGTAAAGTGTCTCTCAACACTTGACTTTTTACAAAGCTGAAGTCAGCTTCTCCTCCACCAACTTCTTGTTTGAATTTTCCCATTCCACCTTAAATAGTACCTGTGGCACCAGAATGTAACTGCTGCACCTTTTAAGGTGGAATGGGAAAATTCAAACAAGAAGCTGCAGAATGAGAGGCTGACTTCAGCTTTGTGACTTTTTAGTGACAGTTTCTCATTGCAGATTAAACATATTAGGAAACCAGCTGGAGTGATTATAAATGCAAACAGGTCTGTTTGTCTTCAAGTTATCAATGTTTGTCTTAAGTCTTTCTCTTTGCGTTTTTGTTAGCTACTTGCTAACAGCGTTTAAGACCATTTTTTTGTTGAACCTGTGTTAGAACGATCAGTGGAGCTTTACTTTACTGCAAAGGAGGATTATTTTATTTTTACCTGCAAATCTAATTCTGCTGTGGAGCCACAACAGGGCAGTAAAAGAGCCACATGTGGCTCCAGAGCTGCATGTTGCCGACCCCTGGTATAAGCATTAAGCAGGGCAGCATCCAGTATATTGTAGCAGAGCAGCATTTGTGTGCCTGGGTGCAAATCACACACATACACACATCATCTAAACCGCTTATCCTACTGGGTCGCGGTGGGGTGCTGGAGCCTATCCCAGC
>JAILXH010118319.1:41025-52522 GCA_023558415.1 Piaractus mesopotamicus
CAGCAACTATACATACATTAATTAACAATGTAAGTCAATGGAACCAGAGTGTTTTCCAAGTAATTTTGGGTCATTTCTTTTGGTCCATCCTTCATGAAATTTACACACAATATAAAAACCAACATGCATTTTTAAATTGTCAAAAACTGAAAAATGACAAAAATGGAGATACGAGGTTTTATTCCAACAGCTGCGATATATATATATATCGAAAGTAGTGATGAAGATAACGGAGCATTTTGATATGAAACATATGAGGATCATGTTATATGAGGAGCCTTTAAAGGGGAATTTAAGAAGATGAGCCCAAATCAAGGAAACACCCTCAGACCCCAGAAGGTTAAACAGTGAACTTTAACAGTGTTTACATACAACATTAAAGTCATTTACCTAAAAAACGTGAGGAAAAATGTGAGGTGTTTCCAAGATGTCGGCCCTTTAATGTAAATCAGTGCGTCATAAAGAAAGTTGCACAGGAGCTTTGCTGTTATGAAAGTGAAATATTTGATCCTCAGAATCTCAAAACTGCCCTGAACTCAGACAGAACTTTTTCGTTCTAAGCCAACCGTTCAGAGAACTGTAAAGGGGTCACCAGTGACTCAAAACTAAGGCAACCATGACAACAAGCTTTTCGGGAAAACAAGAAGAAGAATTTGACATCAAACCACAGCTGTAAACACTGAAACTCTGGAGCCAGGAGAGCCAAATCGAACCTCCTTTGCCCCAGGAAGTGGATTTTGGATGAAAAGAAGAAAGCCTTAAAGTCATCTGGTGGTAGATATGTATTTTTTTTTTCTTTCAAAATCTGTGGATACCTTGTTGGTTGCTTCATGGGCTCTTTGAGGACTAAAGCCTGGCTGACCATCCAGTAAGATGACTAATGCCCATCAATACATGATGAATTAAACCACCACTGAGAATGTCCTGGATGAAACAAAGAGCACACTTAAAAAAAAAAAAAAAAAAATTATTTTCAAAAATTTCAACCTATTTGAATGTCATATAATAGGTTGTATTTTTTGTTATGCTAAAAAAAAATACATAAACAAAATAAAATAATATGTATACACAATAATGTGTAGTCAAAGTTCACTTGAAGAATTGAAGAATTTTAAGGCAGCCTAACTTTTTCAAGTGAAAACCTTCATTTTTTTTTACAGTATAGAAAACAAAACTAGGGGCCGATGACTATGGAAATATTCTGCATGGAGCAACAGTCGCAGACGCTTTGCTATGGATTCTTCTACCTCCGGAAACTTAGTAGGAGAAGACTTACTACTGTTACTTTAGCAAAGTTAGGGGGCAGAAAGTGCTATAATCAAGTTTTTCTTTGAAAAATGGCATCAAGACAAGAATATGTATGTCTTTAAAGCTGATGAGTGTCAAAAACGACAACTGGTTAAATATATTTTAAAATGAATTTTATCCTGACGAAAGGTATTCTATACAGGAGATTTTATCAATATTAACTGAAGACTGTCGCAAGAAAACCTTGTATCTCCATTTTTGACATTTTTCAGTTTTTGACATAATTCAAAAATATCTGTTGGCCTTCACACTGTGTGTAAATTTTTATGATGAATGGACTAAAGGAAATGACCCAAAATGACTTTGAAAAAACGTCTGGTTCCATTGACTTACATTAAAGGTAAAGTGGGTTTTTTTCCTTCTGTAAAGTCACCATTTTGGAGATACGAGGTTTTTCTTCTGATAACAGCGATGTGTTACCAGCCTGTAAGCAGCAAGGTAAATAACAACATGTACTTATTGTGCACTTATTGCTCCATTAAAGCACTGAATTAAAAAAACAAGACAAAATGAAAACCAATAGACACAAATGTTAACAGAGAAATCTAATTTTCCACAGTAACAAGCGATTATTAGGGTACATAATTCAAAATGAACCTTGAATAATTAGTCGACAAACACATCGAATGCAGACCAACTGCAGCCCACGTTCTTGGGTTACTTAAGAGACAGGAAATGAGGGTTTATAGTACAGTATATTTGTTTAGGAGAAGTGTTTGTCTCTGATTTCCTCGTTGGTTTGTAGTGGCCTCAGCCTGTCTGCTCTGTGTGTGCGGACACACGTGCAGTCGTCAACTTGTCTACCTGCTTCTCTCTTCTGCTTTAATAAACCTCCTGGAGCTCATATTTAATTGTGTGTGTGTGTGTGTGTGTGTGAGGAGAGAGAGAGAGAGGGAGAAACAGACAGAGAGAGAGAGAGGGAGGGAGGGAGCAGCTTGTCTTTAATACTGTGTGACATTTACCCATTTAATTAAGTCCCCAATATCGTTCAAATTTCCCCATTCGTCTCTCTGAGGCACGTACACACATGCTCTGCACACTCACAGCTGAGGTCACTTTTCAGACCCTTCCTGCTCAGTGACCAGAAGGCAGGTGTTTTCTTGTTGATTGTCACCAAAATGCACACAGAGGTGTTTTGATGATCAGACGGACGGTGGAAGTCTGGGGAACATTTCCTCCTCAGTCTGGTCCACTGTTGAACGGTACTGATGAAATTCAGAATCAAAATTTACAAATATATTACATTTTAGCTCTACACAATTATTTACCCCCTTATTTATTTATTTATTTATTTATTTATCTATCGTTTTTAGTCTTAAGTCTTTAGTCTTGTTTATAAAGAAAATTCTATGATTATTATTATTATTATTGTTATTATTATTATTATTACAAGGGGAAGAGTCACGTTTGGTTATTTTTTGACTTTTTACATTTTTGTCAGAAGGCACTGTGCAATGCCAGAGGTTGGGAAATAAAAAATGTAAAGCATAAAATAAATGTATCTAGGTATAATTCAGGTATCCTTACCGCGCTGAGGCAAGTACAGTATGTGGCCAAAAGTATGTGGACATATCTGCTAGAGTTCAGGTGTTTTAGCTACACTCATTGCTAACAGTTGTATAAAATAGCCCTGCAGTCGATATAGACAAGCATTAGCGTTAGAATGAGTTGTTCTGAAGAGCTCAGTACCTTTAAACGTGGCTTTGACATATGATGCCACTTTTGCCCCGCTAGGTCTGCCCCAGACAACTGTAAGTGCTATTACTGCAAAATAGAAGCATCTAGGAGCAACAACAGCTCAGCCATTAAGCGGTAGACCAGGCAAACTCACAAAGCAGGACCGCTGAGTGCTGAAGCATCACTCACGGAGTTCAAAGCTGCCTCTGGAAGCAACATCAGCACAAGAACTTCGCGTCGGGAGCTTCACGAAGTGGGTTTCCTTCGCTAAGCAGCTGCACACAAGCCTAAGATGCCAAATGTCTGCAGTATCTGACAGACGGAGTATTTGTTATTTGGAGACGGATATATTTCCACAGTGTGATGGTAGTTGTGCGTAATCACTGTCCTCTGTTCTGCAAAAAGTGTGAAATCTAGTTTGAACCCGTATGAAATGCAGTAAAGTGCACACAGTAGCCACGTTTACATGCAGCCTAATAATCCGTTAATAATCCGACTAATAGCTCCATTGGGATAGAATACGTCCATGTAAACACCTCAATCGGAATAGCCTAGTCTGATTGAGGCCATTCGGAATACAGTTTCTATCCGATTGAATGAGGTGGGTGATCCTGTAAATAATCCGTTAAATAAAAGAATAATCGGCATGTGAACGCCTGTATCTGATTACATTCCCAATCGGAACGTGTAAGTACGTTCTGATCATGTGCGTCGCGTCACAGCGAAAGCAGAGAACTCATAAACCGGCTCTGGCGAAAGTTTATAACGTTCAGCGTGGCGGAGCAGAAACTGGTCTGCAGAGGAGACGAAGTTTATGCTCTGATCCTTAAAAGACGGCGGTGGGACGGACGTCCAGCTTATGTGTCTCAGAACACGACGTCTTCCTCTCGGCCTTCTTTAATAAGGACATGTGAAGATCGTTTCCTGAGTCTGACATCATTTTAAAGCAGTTAAAAACACAAACACTGCTCACTGCTGCTCATCTCACTCTGACTGGACTCACATGATGCTAGTTGTCATGGTAACGTCTACGCTAAGTGGTTCTCTACACACGCGCGTCATTTTTGATATTACATTACTTGTAGGGGCATGTAAACGAAGATTTTCCATCAGATTGTTGAGTAGAGTGAGCAGATAAACACCTCAGTCTTAACCTGTAATCGGAATGTATTCAGCCGGATTGGGAAATATCTTTGCATGTAAACACAGACAGTGAATGGCGGAAATTCTGTTTGTTTTGGCAAATGAACTAATCTAACGCAGCGTTTAGGAAAACAGTCCCTACATGAAAAACATGGTGAAAAGGAGCCACTACTCCACTGTGTGTTGTTGTCAGGATTAAAAATCAAATTTGACTCCTATGCTGGGGGAAAATAGCTGAGGTAGATACGCCAAAGCGACACGGTCAGTACCGAATTAATCCTTTGTCCTAAGGCAGAAGTGTTTCAGATTCCAGGTGATACCCACATGCTCCTGCATTCAATGTAAGCCTTTTCTCCAACGTCTTTAGATATTGCACAATACACTGATTTTCCAGAATAACTTTTATGAAAATGGACATATGACGCCGCATGTTAGCACTTGGTCTGTACCCTGTGAGCGTTTACTGCTGCCTGGACTGCCGGTTGGACATTTTTGTTCCGTGCTTTGTCTGTCTGCTGAGCACGGCCTGTCACTCATGTTAAAATCTGATTAATTTGAGAAACCCAGTTTGTGTGACTTCCAGGTTTCTGGTTAAGTGGAGCTTGCTGATGTTTGAAAAGCTTAGCTCGGATCAAGGGTGCTAAGCCCTGGTTCTGGACAGGCAGGTGCGTCAAATTAGGGCTGGAAAGATGGAGGGTTGGGCAGCCATGGGTTAAATCAGCCAGAAATCAGGAATAGAGCCTCCAGTCAGAGCTCGTTCGATGTTGGCAGCTGTTATGCGCTTGAAAATCTTTAGGACCAGCTAACTGTTACTGGGTCTTCGGTATATTGCTGGATCTGCAGTGCTTTAGTGGTGTCTGTTGTTTTTTTTATTAGTAATTAAAGCCATTCGATCACTCACGCCCAGCTCACAACTCCCTGGAGCATCCAGTGCTTCAGCACCTAATTCAGTGTATCAGCTAATTATCAAGCCTTTCATCTGGCTGAATCTGATGTGCTAGATGGGTGGAAACACTGTCAGTCCTAGAGTATTGGGTGTAATTCATGCCCTGTTACGGAGAGGATTTTACAAACAGCAGTCAGTGATGTGCATTGTGACTTAAGCATTCATGAACAGATATCTGGTTAACTGCAAGGAAGGAAAAGCAAGGCAAAAAACCCCAAAACAAAACAGAAAAAAGAACTTTAGCTGAAAAAAATGTAGGGCTGTAGACTTCTACCATCTTTTTTTGGTAAACATGGTAGCACACAGAGGAATACACTGGAGAGCATGTTCTATATTAATTCTTGACTGTAGCAGAAAACAAAAAAACAGAAAGAAAGGATTCTTTTTAGATATAATTTGCCGCTTTGTTTATACTTTTGCATTAACGTAATAATGTTGACAGTACCTGGCAATAAATGCCATGTTGACGAGGTGAACTGACAGAGAACTAAAGGGACTCATTTCATTTTAAACAGCTTGATAAACACTATTCAATATTCTAAGACCCAGTTTAGGTCTAAATCCAATACAATATATACAGTCCAGACAATCCAGAATATTTAATACAATCCAGACAAGATTTTAGCCCCATGCATTTACACTTGGTAGTCAAATGTGTCTCCGGTCAGTCAGACTGAAATCCCATTGCTGTGTGGGACGGAATAGGCAAATCCGCTTGTTAAATGGCAACCAGTGGCCATCTATTTATTAAGTCATCTTTTGACCAGCTGTGTCTGTCCATTCTCTTCCTTGTAGACATGGATCACGCACCAGTGACATACTGCATGGGGAGGGGTTTCAGTTGTACAAGGAGGGGTTTCAGTTGTACTGGAATGGGTTTCAGTTGTACTGGGAGGGGTTTCGGTTGTACAGGGAGGGGTTACGGTTGTACCGGGAAGAGTTTCAGTTGTACTGGGAGGGGTCTTAGTTGTAGTGGGACTAGTTTCAGTTGCACTGGGAGGGGTTTCGGTGTGGGATGGGTTTTGTTGTACTGGGAGGAGTTTCAGTTGCACTGGGATGGGTTTTGTTGTACTGGGATGAGTTTCAGTTGCACTGGGAAGGGTTTCAGTTGTACTGGGAGGGGTTTCAGTTGTACTGGGAGGAGTTTCAGTTGTACTGGGAGGGGTTTCAGTTGTACTGGGAGGAGTTTCAGTTGTACTGGGAGGGGTTTCAGTTGTGTTCAGTTCGGTTGTCGAGTGTCTTAGAGTGTTTACGCTGCTATAACGTGGCTCAAATGCGTCTCAGGCCACCTCCTGAAGTAGTTTGAGTGATCGGATTTGTATGTGTTTTAAATGCGCCTTGTGTGCATTAACACTCGTAATGTTCTGTGGTTTAGTCTTATCCAGATACAATCCTGATACTCAAGATGCATGAAGTAACGAGGTCAAAGTTGTAAAGTGCTGAAAATGTAGTACTTTCTGGTTTTCTGCAAGCATCTAAAGCTGAATTCCAGAGCGAATCAGCTCAAACAAAAGCTTTTTCGGTATGTGGCTTTGGGACTCCCGACCAGCAGTCTGAGTTTCTCCAGCAAGTGGGCGCTATTAGCGCGAAAAATCCCTTTAGTGTTTGTGATTTAGAGAAAGAAACAGCTGTGAACCTCAGCAGGATCGAATGCGTTTGCAGTTACTTTGTATTATTTATGTGTTCTCATTAAATCAGTAATTGATAGAGGACATACTGAACGCTACTGCATCTGCAGTGAACAGCACAGGAGAGTTGAAGGAAACAGCTTTTAATCACTATTTCTCATTTTCATTCACCTTCAAATCATTTGTCAGGCGTTAGATATCAACACATCATTGTGGACCTGTTTAATCGTTAACTTTTACTATTTTTGGACAGTTTTGGTGGCTGGAGTTTTGATGCATCTCTAGATTATTGAAACACAGCCAAGGGAAACCGCTATGTTTTCATGTTTCAGTAATGGAGGCTGCCTCTTCAGATGAGCTAGTGAGCTAGTTCTGTGTGAGTAGAACTAGTGTTGGTCTGTATATTCGCTCTGTCTTTCCCTGATTTTCCCTGATTATTCCAGTACTGGCGCCGTGAACAGTTAATCGAGCACTCGATGAACCGTGGACACCCATAATAGCAACACTACTCAGACGGAATGCAAAAGTTTGGGCGCCTCTAGTTACATTGCATTTTGTTGATTTTCTAAGTGAAAACACATCACCGCACCCTCTACAGACAACACGCCTCCGCTGATTTTAATTCACAGTTATTGTTGATTTGTTTAACTTGACACAAAATGTGGCCTGTGCAAAATTTATGGCACTTTTTTTTTGTAGTTTGTCTTATTTTTTCCCAATAAACTCAGCAAACATATAGAAATGGCATATGCATGTTTGTTCCCTGTAGAGAATAAAGTAATTTATTTTCATGTCAAAAATAAACGAAATATGTTGTTTAATCACGGATGTTCAAAACGTTTGCATACGACTGTTATCTTACATAACACTGTTGTCAGAAGAAAACCTCGTATCTCTAAAATGGTGACTTTACAGGAGAAGGAAAAAACCTACTTTACTTTTAATGTAAGTCAATGGAACCAGACCTTTTTCCAAGTCATTTTGAGCCGTTTTTTTTTGGTCCGTTCATCATGAAGTTCGCACACAGTGTAAAGGACAACAGGCATTTTAAAATTTTGTCAAAAACTGAAAATGGCCAAAAATGGAGATACGAGGTTTTCTTCAGCGATAAGTGTAAGAGTACATCTTCTTTTGCATGCAGTATGAAGACACTGTAAAACTGTTCAGGGTTTCTCTGAGCTGCACGCTTCTCAATGGCTGCTTAGGCAACCATGTATTAACTGAAAATGTGGCCTTTACCCTTCGCTCGAAGCAAACAGGCGCAATTAATGATTTTCATTTTGTGTTACGCCCGCAGCGTGTCAACAAAAGCTCCTGGACGCAAGCAGCACAACGTATCTGATGACTAATATGCCGTCGTGTGTTGTTGTAGTGATGTATAAGCGTCAGGAAAAGACGAGAAGATCTCTGCATTAGCCACATTAATTACTGTGTGCCTGTGTGTGCGCGTGTGTGCGTGTGTGTGTGTGCGCGCGTGTGTGTGAGTGTGTGACCAATGCAGTTGCTGGCAGTAACTCAGCCCTGCATCATCCATCAGTTTGTCCCACTCTGACCTCAGAGCTCCCATGATGCTGAGCATGGGGTGAACGTGTTTGAGGGGCACCGCTTTGTCCGAGCGTCCTCTGAGTAAGAGGGTGTTTAGAGGTTTCTCTGTGTGCTTCATGTACGTTACCAAACCCGTCGTCTCTGCCTGCAGTATCTACATCTTGCTCCAATGCGGCACGTTCTCCCCTGTTCAGCTATGCAGCCACTGTACGGGAGACCGAATGTGGAGTTAGGAATCGCACATGACTACCGCACCACAGTCCTGGGCAATAGGGCGGCGTAATTGGATATCCTCGTTGATTGCCGAGTCAACGGCGATGCATAAAAGGTGATATTTGCCGTGCTGGGAAAGAGAACTGAGAGAGAACCAGACAGGACTAATTCGTGGCCAAACAGCTTGTGAAACATGTTGTGAAAGTGAGGTTCACGTTCTTTTAAGACGTGTATATTTTAAAAGTCATCAGTTTTCATCTGTTTCAGAGAGAGAGAGAGAGGGAGAGAGAGAGAGAGAGAGGTTTGAGAAGAAGCTGAAGAAAGCCAACTTTACCTGCCGCATGGCTCTTCCGTTTGAGCGTGGAAGCAAAAATAAACGCTGTCTTGGCTTTGGAACTTCCTTACATCGACTTGCTTTACATTTACATTTACGGCATTTGGCAGACGCTCTTATTCAGAGCAACTGACTCACAGGTAGGCCAAGGTAGTGTTAGGAGTCTTGCCCAAGGACTCTTATTGTTATAGTGAAGGGGGCTTAGCCAGGTGGGGGTTGAACCTCAGTCTACAGCTTAGAAGACAAAGGTGTTTCCCAATACACTATACCAATCACACAGAGCTAAAGTGGCTGGGTTTTAGCCTAGAGTAGCTGGAACTTTTAAAAGTAGGGAAAGTTCCTCTGTTCAGTCTAATATTAAATAATATGTACACGTTATATTTTATTCACTGTTACTGTTAAAAACGTTGGGGTATTATGGGGCCTTTAAAAGCCATTAGGCAATGCTACGCTCTTAAAAAAGGTTCTTCAAGGGTTCTTTAGTACAGAAAGTGGCTCTACATACAACAGTGAACACTCCAAGAAACATTTGCATGCTTGAAGGGTTCTTTGCATGGTGAAACGGTTCTTCAGACCGATAGAGAATGTGTTGTATATGGTTCTGTATAGGACCAAAAAGGGTTCTTCTGTTGTTACAAGCTTCATAGCAATAGAACAACCCTTTTTGGTAATATATAGAACCCTTTTCAGAAAGGTTCCATGTAAAACACATTCTCCATCAATCTGTCATTTCTTTCAGTGTTCATGGTTCTGTATAGAACCATTGTCTTTACTAAAGAACCCCTGCAGGACCATCTTTTTCCCTTCTGTCTCTGCTGCGTGTTCTTTGCTGTCTGCGTGAAATTTGCCGTATTTTCAGTACAGCGTAACTGTTAGCTGAATTATGGAAACTGAAATTATAAAACTGCATGAAAGTGACTCGTCTATAACAATAGAAAAAGAAACGCCTTATTTTTTAATATGTAAAGCAGGTGGTCATGGCTTTGGAAGTCACTTACAGTCCAGCAGAGGGTGCTATTAGCATGCAAGGTGCCCTGAATCTACACCAGAAGAAGCTCATGAAAAGCTAAGCTATTAAAGTAACAGGTGAAATAGTTTTCGAAAGATGTTGGTTGATTCAATATTATTTTTTGGATCTCCATCATCTGAAAATCTGAAATCCATTATCAGATTTGTGCATCTATAACTTGACTTATAACACAAATTTATTATATATGAATATTATGACATTTACACATCCATTTTATATTCATTTTATTAATATGTTCATTTTGACAGTTTTAGATGGGACTCGTAGAATATGAGCTTCATTGAGTGCGTTTACATGCACTTCGTAATCCGATAACTGTAGAAAATCAGATTTTGTCAGTAATCCGATCAACATGTTTACATGCACTTGAGTAATCAAATAATGGGAAACTTCAGGTCTGCATGAGTCGGACAGTAATCAGATTTCTGATTTACAACCAGCCAATAAACTCACAGAAGAAGACGTGACGTAAACGTAACGTAAAACTCAAACGTCATGACGCAGGTTTTTTTTTTTAACTTTACCTAAAATATGAACATACATCATCTAGAAGATGAAGAATATATAAATCCTTCATTTCGTCGTGAATGTATTTGGTTTCAGCGTCGCTCCAAAAGTGTTTTGCTGCATCGCAGCGCTGCTTATTTCCGGTTTGTTTTCGCTCAGACTGAGAAATCTGAAAGAAATCAGAGTAAGAGTTCAGACATACTGAGAAATCTGATTACTGAGCTAAAATTCAGCCTCTTTGTTGGATTTCTTAACCAGATTTGTAGATCAGAGCATTGTGTTCACATGACCATTTGAATAATCAGATAACTGCAGAAATCCGATTATGATCGGATTATTAAGTGCATGTGGACGCACTCAGTGATTCATAAAAGTTGTTAGTATGTAAATTGTTCAAAGCTGGGCGAACACGACACAATTTGTAGCCCAATTTTAACCCCTATTTACCCCTTTCCGACATCTTTTTACAATCTGGAACGGTTTTCCGCGTCGGGAGCTCGATCTGAAGCGATTGCTAGAACATTTAAATGGTGAAGAACGTTCTAAAATCTCCCAACAATCACACAGTTTTAGTTCACCAACCAGATGTTTGGATTTGTTGGTATGTGTTCGGTGCTCCGGCCTGAAGGCCGTGAGTGCATTTTTGTTGTCATTCAGATTCTGAATCGCTTAAGTAGGAAATAACCTTTTTTAATATGTGTGCGACGAAGTGTGTAACAGACGGTGCGAGTGCGCTGTAATATGTCGTGTTTTTGCTCACTGCATATTTAGATCTGGTTTGCATTATTTAAATGCCATCAGAACCCTGGAAGAAAAAAAAACTACTGGAACTGTGGAAAACTGTCTTTCTTAATTTACTGCAGTGTGAGTTTTAATGCAGTGGTAAGCACTTTGGAAAAAACTACCCAGGCTCTGCCAGCAATGCTGCATCTCCTGCATCCCCTCAGTAAAGTTTCAGCGTGTAGTAATGTGGGGAAGTGCGCAGCTCAGCCTACCGCTTTTTTGTATTTTTGCCATTTTAAAAGTACTTGGACAAGATTATTTTTTTATGTCAATAACATACACACCTCCGCTACGTGTTAACTACTCTTTTTTAAACACTGCGTCCACTCACTGTCCACTCTATTAGACACTCCTACCTTGTCAGTCCACCTTGTAGATGTAAA
>JAILXH010118409.1:7754-18751 GCA_023558415.1 Piaractus mesopotamicus
AGCTGGGCCTGCAGGACACAATTTAAATCACTTTCTACAGACATACAGGCAATTTCTTCATTATTGTTGAATAACTAAATCTATAAGTACTATTAAGTGCTTGAGAGCTGCTAACTATCACAGCTGCTGTTCGCCGCAGACTGTGAGAAAAGGCATCAACAGAGCATGATGGATCCAGTAGCAGTACAGCAACATTATTATCTGCTTTTTGCAAGGACAGTTTTGCCCACAGCCTCAGCATGTAATGTCCCATCCCTGAGATCCTGAACTTCTCTAGGTCAGACAGCCGATAGGCTTAGAATTCCTCTTCAGCATTGCGGCTTCTCGAAACCTTCAGTTGTTTCAAGCGTTCCATGCATTCCGTCAAGCTCCTCTCCCCGTGGACCTTGTTGTCCCGAGTGCGGACGTTCACCGTATCGCTGCTTTTCTCCTTCTCGCCCACCACTGAACATGAAATTGGAAAAGGAAGGTTAAAACATCCTAATATAATAGATTTGAGTCAACTGTACAGTGCACTACAGTTTAGCAAGATCCAAAAGTAAATAACCAGCATCAAAATGACAGTCTGGCAATCAAATTTACACAATTTTCTCCTTACTTGAAATACAGTCCACCAGCCAACATATCTGTTGTGAAAATTAATGTTATGTTTCAAAAAGCAGACAAAATCTGAACGAAATTCCAGCTCTAAGTCGATACAGAGATCTGGATTTTAGCTTAGTAATCAGTTTTTCTTACTCTGTGCAAGTGTGCAAACAGAGGGTAGCACTGTCATCGAAACAGCAAGCAGCAATCAACACAGCACCCAAGAAATGGCAACAAAACACTTTTGGAGTGATACTGAAACAAACTATGTGCTTCATGAAATTATAAATGTGAATATTCCTCATCTTCTACATGCTGTATATTCTTGCTGGTAAAGTGAGTTCCAGTTAAAAAAAAAAAACAAAAAAAAAACTGCAGCATGAAATTAGAATTTTCTCACTTCCTTATTCTGAGTTTATTGGTGAGTTGGAAAGCAGAAAACTGTTATTGCCTGACTCATGTAGATCCAGAGTTTTCCCATTATCTGATTAACCAACTGCATGTAAACGCATTGAACAAATTACTGACAAAATGTGATATTCTGCAGTTATTGGATTATTAAATGAATGTAAACACATTTACTGAGACCTAATGCAACTAGTGCAAACAGGGTGGGCTATTTGGCAAAAATATAACATCAAGATGTTTTCACAATACACAATATACATCATAATATTTAATTTTTCTGAGGTTTGATAAGTTAAAACAGACAAAAAAGAACCAGGAGTGCCATATTTAAAAAAAAAATACTATCAAATTCTATAAATACAATGATTTTTTTTCATTCATACTAATGATATCCACAATATGCTCTGAAAAGCACTCTGAGACACAAAGTGACAATTTATCACGATAAACTGCCCAGATGTGAAGAAGCTCTTTTTTTTATTTATTATATGAACACTTCACTAAAAAGACTCATGTGGATGAAGATTAGGGGTTTGGTATATGTTGCTAGTCTTTAATCAACAAGAACAGTCAAGTTCTACCTAAAAGTTCACATTCATGAAAACCCTGCAGGATGTCTCATTGGCTGCAGATCAGCTCATACTGAGTATACTATAACAAAACAAAGTTTTCGCTTTTGATAAAGCTACAAATACCAACTGTTGGAACTCAACTTTATTTCAAACGGATGCCCATTTTCCAAACTACAATGTGTGAAAACAGCAGAACATAGTGCAATCTGCAAGGGGAGGATAATCAGTGGATTACTACAAGCAAGTGAAGGCTTGCCAGTTTAGAGTCCATGATTCAGCCTTTGCTTTCCAAGTTTTACAAAAAGCAATTAGAGCTGCTAGTCCATGTGTAGTCTGGCATGTGTTAATGTCTCGTTCTTCAAAATAGCCCAACCAAGGAAAAACTCCTCAATAAGAATACAAATATTCCAGCTTACAATTCTGCTCAAATTTAACTTTCAGTTCCTCATCTGAATTCTAAACAGTGTGGACAATGGGGAAGTGTTAATTTTCTGACCTACTGAGGAGATGCGTCTAATCACTTACCCAAGATAAAGTTGTACTGAGCCAACTGCGCATTTCTGATCTTCTTATTTAGAGTGCAGCCTGGGTCCAAGTCTACATCTGTCATCAAGCCAGCACTGTGGAACTCCTCACGAACCTAAATAGGGAAGACGTACATACTTGCCATTAACCTTGTTGTGTACATACTAGGGGTGTAATGATGTAACGATACAGCAAAAATAATGAGTGCCTGAACATGTTTCTTGTGTTCATATGTTATAGTAAGACTAGGGTTGGAGCTGTATAACAGTAATATGGTCTACCACAGTATTTAAAAATGAAACCAGTATTTAGAAATGATGATGGAATTTCAAAATTATGACACGTCAAATTTCTGTTCCATGTCTGGAAGGCCAAATGATCACATTCCACCCATACATTTCAGAGGGATCACTGACTGGTGCATGGGAGCTCACCAATGGGGTTTTTTTTACAGAAAGAGGGAAAAAGTCAGAGGCAGGAAAAACCTCAGGAAAAAGTAAAGGCCACCTCACACTGGATGCGCTGTCACACAGCATTGCGTAGCAGAGTGCTGCTATAGAGTGCATGCAGAGAGTGCTGATAAATGTCAAGTTCAGTTTAATTTGTAGAGTAAACGTGTATGAATTTAATGAAATGTAGTGGTCTTAAGTATGATAGTAGCTCAGCGATGGCTATGCACAGCACAGAACATGATTGATTTCGGCATTTACCCAGTCAATCGACTTTATGCTTCATGATTATATATACCGAATATTCCGTTGTAACTCCCAAGAATCGATTTTTTTCCCGCACCCCTACTATATTTTTTATATATATATATATATATGAACTGTTAGATAGATCATTTGACATTTATTGAATGGTCTATAGAAAACTGTGCACTGTCCTTGACTATTTGGTAAAACTACACTTTCATTTTAATGATTTTTTTTTTTTCTATTTTACAATAACACAGACTGAGATGGCAAAAAAAGCATCATACTTCTTTATAATGCCCAACCCTAGTTTGCACCACAAGCACAGCTTTCATGCATGGGTAGCAGGGGCATATCGACACACATTTTCAGGTTTGATACAACTTTTAGTTCTGAGGTCAAGATTCAATTCTATTTCAGAGGTTTTGTGTGTTAATGTTCAAAACAATTCTACAGATCTCTATACCACAGATTGGTGTGGCTCAGATAAAATTTCTGCAACACCCACTTTACTGTGATACAAAGCATCCCGATGCTTAGTTTTCACTGCTGACAATGATTTCCGTGAAAGATGATGAGATTCAAGACGGCATATTGGTGATGCAGTTTTAAAAGTTTAAAAAATTTTAATACAACTGGAAATCCTGTAAAAAGAACAGATTCTACACTATCAATCAATCATGTTTGTGTTTAAAAGCAGAAGAGATTTTTTAAATAATATGAATTAGATGAAACTTTTGTTGAAAGAGAATTTTTCTAATTTTTACACTGAACAACCCGAATAAAGGACAAGGATGATTATGAAAGTACATTTATGATTATAAATAAATAACTATGCAATTATTAACTTTACCCTCTGGGCGTACTCTTCACAAGTGGGTCCAACAGGCACAACCATAACCTGACGTGGAGAAAGCCACAGAGGCCTAACCCAAAAAAAAAGAAAAGAAAAAAGTAACGTTCTTTAGTCACCAAAAGCTTTAATTTAGATATTTCAATTAAAACTGTTTATCTTCATAACTGCAACAGTAATTCAGGACACTGCAGTCTTCCATGCAGTCTAGCATGATTTGTCTTGTTAGTACATACCACTTCCCACCATAGTTTTCCGTTAGGATGGCAATCATCCTCTCCACAGAACCCAAAATGGCTCTGTGAATGATCACTGGCCTCTTCTTATCATCTCCATCATGACTGTAGAAAGAGACATTAACAGGTAAGTGAAGACTAAATGATTTCAGAGTCAATAGCAAAGGTCAAGTGCCTGTAAACATGCGTGTAATAATATCAGGCAACCAAAAGGTGTCACTGTTGCATTTGTTACAGGATTAGACTCTAGATTTTAAGATACTGAAGAAAATGGGTAACGAACATGAGTAAGAAAGTAACAAGTTTAAGATGTATTGGCAGGAAGGCACGCAATAATAATAAACCATTAGATCTGAAAAAATATAGGTTGTAGTTTACCTGACAAAGGTTAGATTGAAACGGATGGGTAGCTGAAAGTCCAGCTGAATAGTGGCACACTGGTGGTATCTGCCAATAGCATCCTTAATCTGAATGTCAATCTGAAACATACAGATTAACATACAAAAGTAAGAAGCTAGTTCATATATTGTGAATTCAGTGTTGATGAGTTGATGTCTGAAGACAGTTGTTACCTTGGGTCCGTAGAAAGCACCATCTCCTGGGTTCAACACCCACTTCTCACCAAACTCGTTCAGGCTGTTCTCGAGTTGCTGTAGAAGCCAGAAGGAAATAAAAGTGCTGTTTATGAATGTTAGAGCACCATCTGCCACTCCTTTTGGAATGTACATCTATTTATTTCAACTGTTTTAAAATGATCAGTGTTTACAATGCAAATTAGTTTAATTCCTTAAGCTTTCTCCATTGTTGACAGTGGTTAAGCTGTCAGTAGCGCTGAGCTGATATCCAACTGTTACCTTCTCAGCTTGGTCCCACACTTCTGGTTCCCCAAGGAACTTCTCTGGTCTGGTGGAGAGGTTCAGTTTAAAGGTGAAGCCGAACACGTCGTACACAGCACGTAAGAAATCCAGACAGCCCTTAATCTCTGACTCAATCTGATTGATTAAAGTTTTCAACAATTAATTAAAGAACGACTCCAAACATTTGTGATACATTAAAAATGCCATAAAGTGTGTTCTCTATGGAGGATGTGTTAATTTATTTTCATTTAGGACATGAACAAAATGTAATCTGAGCAGGGGTGCTGAAACTTTTGCATACAACTATGAGAATATGAGACGTCATTGGTAATAAGGCAGTAGATACTGGAGAAACAAATTCTGTACTGAGCAACAAGATCAGAAGAACATAAATTAATCAGCCCCCCCAAAAAAGTATATTTCAGATCTCAACCATGAAGTACTCTCATTGATTTTTGCTGCTCACTGGAGATCAATTTACATGTTAAGCAGCTCAAAAACACCAAATATCAATTCTACAAACTATCAGAAGTATTTAATCTCTGAGCTGAGAGACTTAATGTAGCATCACAATCATGAAATAAACAAAATGTTCCTCCTTAAAATATTTAAGAAGAAAAGAAAGCAGTATGTGGGCGGATCTGCGGGGCACACCTGGTCCATTGAGCAGAAGATGTGGGCGTCGTCCTGCTGGAAGCGGCGGACGCGGGTCAGACCGGTCAGGGCTCCGGAGAGCTCGTTACGGTGCAGGACCCCAAAATCAGCCAGCCGCAAAGGCAGCTCTCTCCAAGAGCGTGGCCGATGGTCAAACATCAGACTGCAGAGAAGACGAGTTAGAAGATGCAGTGTATTAACTGCACTAAGCGTATGTACTAACTTTTGTGGCAAAAGGACATTCAAGCATCCATCTTACAGTTTGTATTTTTATAAAAATGAATTGTGATGTATAGTTAAAAACTGCAACACAGCTGCACCAGTTTATTTCTTGTGAGTATAACTGGTCATGTATAGTAACAAATGTGATACGTATTTGACACTATATAATTTTTCCATATGAGCTTGTGGCTGAACGTTTACTATATTTACTATCTTACTATCTGTTTATCACTATGCAATACAACGAGCTCATACCAGTGTCCAGGGCAGTTCATGGGTTTGAGGGCAAAGATCTCCTTCTCCACCTCAAAGGAAAACATATTCTCGCTGTAGTGCTGCCAGTGGCCGGAGGTCTGCCAAAGCTTGCTGTTGTAAATGTTTGGAGTGACCACTTCCTGAAACCCCCTCTGCCTGTACTCACTCTGCGGATCAGACAAAGGTGATGTCACAAACCTAAACCTAACCAGATCATAGATTCTATCTCAAAAATCCACGTATCTCCACAGTGAAACACTGTGATCATAATTTGGGATAGATATCAATGAGCGCAACGGCTTTGGGAAACACTGTAATGACTCCAGAGACACTATTTGAGCTGGATTAGTTTTACATGAAGTGGTACTGTAAAGAGGTCCATGGAGCAGAAGATGTGGGGGTTGTCCTGCTGGCAGCAGCAGATGCGGGTCAGACCGGTAATATATGTGATTAACAACAAGACCCATAATTTTAATCCAATACGAAGTCTGACTGCAATAATTACGTAATGAATGACCTGTGTATTTGGCTGACTTTGAAAATAGCAGTGCTGTGAGAACTGACCTCACAGTAATGTAATAACATCTGCTAACAGACACAGCCATGCTACATGTTATTGTTACTGACTGTAATACTGAAATGAATATCCAGACTATGATGGTTCAATCCTGGCTATTTGTGGGAATTTGGGGAAAAAATGCACAGATATTTTAATCCATACAAATCAGAAGGTCAAATCCTTTTACAAACTACAGTACCTTAGATGGTCAAAGCATAGATGCACACTTGAGACCTAGACAGCACCACATATAATCCTACCATATTCCTAAACATTGCAGAATGAACAAAAATGCCAAGGTGTGCCGTGTTTTCTTTCAGCAATACCCAATTTAATGGCTGTGGCATGTCTACATATTTCATTGTTTTAAAAGTTTAAAAGGAGCAACAAATGGCTGAATAAAGCCAAATCCAGCTCTAACCTGATACACTATTTCATTCAGCAACTAACTATGTACATGGTGTTGGACATGTTGGATTTAGTTTTAGAGCTAGAATACATTTTGATATTGACCATATCAGCTTACACAAATGATCAAGTCATAAAGATACAGGTCACAGTACATTATGTGCCACTGGAAAGGTTTCAGTGATGCACTTTCTGATAGCTAGCTCTCGAATACTGTCGGGTAAAAATAAACTGGCTTGAATAATGCTTACACTCCTGCAGTAAAGATAATGTACTCTTTACATCAGACTACTGAGAAGCAAAAATCTGCAGTGCTCAAAGTTAATGAACACACATTGCAGTGGTTGCCCCCTGAAGCTAACCTCTCAGTCATTAAAACTGTAATTTAGCGTAGCCTGATATCCCCGTCTCACAAACGTCAGGATTTGCTCTGAAGAGCACAGCAATCTGGACCATTATCAACACTGGATAACAAGCAGAGGAAGCTTACCCTTATAAACTCCACCAGTGTGTTGTAGATGTACGCTCCCTTTGGGAGGAAGAAACAGCTACCAGGGCTGAGGTCATGGAAGAAAAACAAGTCCTGCTCCTGGAAGAAAAAGGGAAACAACAGAAAGACTGTGTTGGTATATGTGTAGAGAGAGAGAGAGAGAGAGAGAGAGAGAGAGAGGATGAAAAACGATGAGAAGGGTGGGGGAAGAGAGAAAAAGAGAGAGACAGAGAACATAATAAAAGAGAACAGCGAGAGAGGGAGAGACAGATGAAGAGAATGGAAAGAAGCACAAATGGAGAGAGACAGCAAGAGACAGACAGAAAATGAAAAGAAGAAGGGGAAGGAGGGGACAGGGAGAGAAAGCAAGAGAGTGAGAGAGAGAGAGAATAAAAAACAAGAAGAAAGAAGTAGCAGAAAGGAGGTAGAAAAAGGAACACAGGAGGAACACAGTCAGGCATGTCTGATTAGCTCTCTCTGTTTTGTTGTAACAAAGCGCTCCCTGTGTGCCCATCGGTGTGCCCGCTGGCAGATGGCACATTAAGGAGACAGGCATCTGCCAGCTTTCCCCACACAGACCCCCCCACCAGACCCGTCGGTGGTTAATAGAGAGGACACAGGAGAACAGGGAGTCTCCACACGCCACAGCTCAAATCAGAGCGTGGCCAGATTACAGCCTGAGTCATTAGCGCACCTAGCAGGACTGCATAATGCAATATTTGGACAGCATTATCACAAAATTGGGCTTTGTAGTACTAATATCACTGCAGCATCTGACAAATCATTTTTGTTGTGTGACAAATCTCACACATTCCAAATTAGTGAGAAGTTGGTGTTGGGACGAATTCAAAAATTCACAAAAAACTCAATTTTTGACAAATAAATTATTTTGAGCAAAATAAAACAGACCAATCTTGAAGCATGTCACATGAAAAGCATAGTCTGGAGACAAGTCTAACGTATAATACTTTACCTCTTATTCCAAATGTAGTCAATCAGCTAAGACAAGTCTGGTATCCAAAGTTCTTGAGTTCTTTAGTTTTTAGCGTAAATTGAAAGAAGCAACTTTTGGACACCAGACATGTCCTGGCTGACTGACTACATCTGGAGTAAGAGAGACAGTGTAAATTTGTCAATGTGGTTTAATATACTGCAAAGCATATCACTAGTACATTAGCTTCTGGCAGCCTCTCCTGTCTCACACTGTCCACCTTTTTGTCACCAACTGTTCGATATGGCGGGCCATTTCATTACTGAGGTTCGTTTTTCCCCACACAAACACAACTCAGACCTGGGATAAACTGAACCAATGTTAATGGTGGTTCTCTATTGGAAATCCTATAGGTCAGGGCTTAATGAGTGTCTGGAAAATGGGTTCAGAGTAAAAAGGGCTTTGCTGTTCTTAATAGCCATGGACAAAACAGTAGACAATGGAGAAGAATGGTGTCACAGGGGTTATTGGCAGTACAGCAGCACAGTTGCTACTAGTATGTTACACCATGAAGTGTATAATATGCTAAGAATTTCACTCTTACCATATTAACAAAAAAATATAAGTGAATGTAAGCAATAGCATAATCATCTTAGTCAATTATGTTTACTCTTAGTGTAGAGCATAGCTAATGACTGTGTGACCCCATGTTTGAATATAACACCTAACATAACGCATGTCCTACTTCATAGCGATTCTCTAAAATTTTAGTAGTAGAAGGTGGCAAAATCTGCTGCCATCAAGTCTATACAAACACCTCCCCTCTTTTTAAGATCTCAGTATAACAAAAATTATTTCCACTGCATAACTGCCTGCACACTCAAACCTATAAATATCTATTTTTTTTTTCAAAGATTGGCACTACCTTTACCTGGTCTTTTCAGTGTTCTCCTGTCCTCTAGTCTTTCATAAGCGGTCAGTTTAGACCACAGGACTGCTGTAGACTGGATATTTTTAGTAGGTGGACTGATCTGGATTAGTTTAATATACAATATGATTCAGTTTCTAACAGTCTTTTGGTATCATCTTACAGTTTAATTAGGGATATCTCACTTTATGTTTGGCCTGATATGATTTGAGTCTTTTAATATTAATTATGAGACTCTGCAAATTAATCCTACAGTGAAATCAGTTCATTTTAGCATGTGCATATTGTGACATCCTGGACTAATGTGTTTTGTTTTTTTTAGCCTACTTTTTCAAAACATCTGATTGACTGATTTGATTATGTGTATAGCAGTTACTTTAAGATGCAGTTAAATCACTTACATTTTTTTTTCTTATTTTGAAAGTATTATACACTCTGAACAGCTTTAGTTTCACTGGAGTTCTTATATGAAATAGTCATTTTATAGGGTGGCGAACATGCTTTGAGTTCATACTGCTCTACTGCACGTGCAGTAGTTAAACCAGAAATTGAGCAAGTGGTCTAAGGCGCAACGTTTTCACGGCAGTTTTGTTTGTAACTGCTCGCGACTCGAAATTTAAAAACATAGTGAGTGTATTTAATACATGGTTTTGGTGGCATGCCGTTCAGAGCAAGAGACACAAAAGAGTCTTTAGCAGTGTGCTTACATTTTACAAGGCCAAGTTTAGATGAACGCTGGAGCTGCCGATATTGCACGGTTTAGGCTTCCTCCACACAACAGTTCAACACAGGAGACATTTAAAACGCTTTGTGACCTTCTGAAAAAGCTCCTCACCACTGCAGATTGTGGAATAATATCTGCTTAAGGTGACTCAGCAGCAGCGGAGCAAAGAGTGCAAAAATGGAACAAAGACTGGATCGAACTTTAGCAGATACCTAACCTATTAAAACTGGACATCTCTCAATTTAATAACTAATATCATATCAATAACATCTTCAGACATTTTATGACCTCAAATTTCCAGTTTTATCTGTTTTAAGACTTTAAATTACATTCTAAGAATCTACAGGAACGCTGATTACATCTGGTGCCATGAGACTAAGTAAGAAACAGGTATGCATAAATCACACGTATGCAAATCCATACCCGTCCCAGTTTGCGGTGGTCCCTGTTCTTGGCCTCCTCTTGGAATTTCTCCCATTCCTTCAGCATCTTGGGGTCAGGGAACGAGATACCATAGACTCGCTGTAGGCTCTCCATGTCCGCCTTACCTTCCCAGTATGTGGAGGAGTTCTGTAGCAGCCAGAAATGTTGAAGGGTCACCAGTTAGACAATAATAACTTTACTGAAGTATCATGGGCACAGTTCCATATAAGCAGCAGGTACTCAATAATGCTGGTGACCAGAAACGATTTATTGGAAAAATGAATTGAGCAGATGGTCACTGTCATATCAAAACATAGTCTGCCCATTTTTTTTCAATTTTTATTTTTGTATACCAATTGAAAAATCCAGCTTTCCTTTTTATTGTGTGAACATTTCATCACGAAAGGACTAACAGAAATGCTCAAAAATTACTTGGAATAAACTCTCATAGCATTAATTTACATTAATGTTCCAAAGTTTTGGAAGTTGTGAAATGTTTCTGGCATGTTGACAACAGGATATTAGGTTCATCTACTTTAACATCATCACATCAAAAGTTAAGTTTGTACCTTATGGACCTTCAAAGCCTTGATCTTTCCGGTATGTCTTACATGGGGCCCTCTGCACAGGTCAATCAAGGGGCCACACCTTCAAAAGAGAAAAAAAAAAAAA
>JAILXH010118452.1:2451-12681 GCA_023558415.1 Piaractus mesopotamicus
ATCAACACTATTGGTGTGAAAGCATGTGCAGCCTTCAAGAAGCTGTTACTGACAAAAGGAAACATATAAAATAGAAGAAAAATCTAACAAAGAAGCCTCTGCTCTGGTGCTCTCAGAACAACAGACCGGCCATCCTAGAGTTGCCAGTCTCTTAAAAAAGAATGGAAGTTGTAATAAAAGGCAGTGAGTGGACACACTAAATGCTAATAAATCTGATATATTTATTTGTTGAGGCCTTTGCATAATGTTTAGTTTAATATATTTTTCTGAATAACTTGTACTTAATGACCTTTCTGATTGAAAATTAAATAAATTAAGTTGTATGACTTTTGCACAGTACTGTATACATACAGCATTGAAGAGAGGAGGTCAACATGGACCTCTTGAAGGCGATCCATCAATTTACCGCATCAAACAAATGTCTCCTCAAGCTCTCCTTCACCCTTTAACTGTGCAGTTTTCCCACTGATTTAATAGACAATACACAGCCAAGAATGAGCTCTAGCCATAAAGCTTTTATGAGGTTTCTGCCATATCTCAGTCCTTATCTGCCAACGTCACTCCGCAGATGGGTCTATGGCAGTGACTATCCATCCATAAAAGAACAAGACAAAACACTGGGCTGTTTACTTATGCCCAAAATAAATAAATAAAAATAAATAAATAAAAATCAACAATGTCTCTTTCTGCAAATGCAGAAGATGCGAGGGAAGAAGTGAGCAAATCAAGCACACATTCTGAGCCTTACAATGGGCTAGTTATTCAATGGCCACACAAATCACTGTTAACTCAGCTGGAAGCAATCAAATCCTGTCAACCTTCCAAGACAGTGTTGTCATTTGTTGGACCAATGTCCAAGCAAGTGAAACACTGTGAATAAGAAGGCACTCCGCATGCTGAAACAGGGCAAAGTCCACTTCGAACCAGCCATCACAGAGAAAGAGCAGAGAAACAGGCCCCTCCCACCACTCTACTTCTCCTCCCTTCTTTTCAGCATCAAGCCTTGTATGATGCTGTGGATGATTAGTGAGCCAGAAAGGTAGAATATAGCTGATCGTCTCATGAGGACAAGCTCGAAATCGGGAGAAGATTCTGCCTTTTCTCTCCAGTTCTGGAATGCATGAAGCAGAAAAGGAATAATGGTTCTGAAGAGGTTTTAAATTGATGGAATAAAGGAGATCACACCAGGGCACTTAGCATCAAGTAAAATCGACCGTTCTTAATGCAGCCTGGCAGAAGCCTGTCCTCAGCCTTGGACAGCTGTGTTCTGCAAGGTTGCCTGGTTTCACACAATCAATACCAACTAACAGTGAGCTACCAGCTGGCTTCAGAGAGATTTTTGAGCATCTGGTGATCCATGAAGTGCCTACCTTTAATGGCTCAAACGGAGATAAGTGAGGTTATTTTCTTCTGAAAGCGTAAAACGGATTGATTGACCCTTCTGAAGACCTTGAAAAAGAGATTTTTCTTCTTAACAAAGTTTTTTTTTTTTTTTTTACTTTGCTACTTTTTTACTTCTGCTCATGGATTTGAAATGCTTGAAAACATGATGGCGATGAAACAGCTCAAACTTGATTAAAATCCTTTTTGTCACCGAGACGCGGTGCGATCTCCGAGGACCAAACAGGTGTCAATGCAAAGCGTGGCCGTCCCCCGTACCCCCCAAGTCAGACAACTCTCAGCCGCTAAACGTTAGCAAATGCACAGTGCCATTATTTAGTGTCGAGCCTCCAATTAGTGAAGCAGAATGTGGTGGTGGTGGGGTGATAAGACTTTAAAAAGGATAGTCATTAACGCTCAGCTCTAACGGCGGGAGGGGCGTCAGCCCCAGCAAGAGCATGCTGTCCCTCATAGCAATCATTATCAGGCTTTCAGTACCCATTAGTGGGATTAGCGTCAGTGTATTACGGATGGCTGAATGGGAGAAAGAACTGAATGGCAGCTATAGCCCGGTAATAAGGATAGAATGGGACGTGCAGCAAGCCCTGATACCCACACTGGACACTTTGATCATAGGGATTGGACTGTTGGGGCACTTGCTAGTCATCTTCATCCTGGCAGGGAGGAGGCGCATGAGAGGGTCTCGGTCTCTTCATGGGACAGACACGCTACTTCTGGCCCTAAGTGCCTCGGATGTGCTGCTGCTACTCTCCTTACCTTTCCACACGGCAGCCATTGCCCTGGGCAAATGGCCCTTCGGCAGCTTTCTGTGCAAGGCCATCAGTTTTCTCGGAGTAGCCTGCAACACGGTTAGTGCATTCACACTGGCAGCGTTAGCAATAACGCGGTATCTGATGGTGGTACATCCGACGTGGGCGTACCGCTCAAGCATGCAGCGCTGGTTACAGGTCTCTGCAGCCCTGCTCTGGGTACCAGCTGTGGCGCTGGCTGCCCCACAATTTGCCTTCCGTGTTGTGGGTACCACCGCTGCGACACACTGCTTTGCCTTCCTGTCTGACCTCAGCCAAATGGTCTACAGCATCGCCCTCTTCTTGTTCAGCTTTGCCCTGCCTCTAGTGATCATCATCCTCATGTACGCCAAACTCTACAAGTTTCTGCGTAGGACCCGCAGGCAGGGTCGCGCTTCGCAGCTGGAACGATACCAGAAGCAGGTGACCCAAACCACTGCCCTGCTGGTCGTAGTCTTTACAGTTTGCTGGCTGCCATCGTATGCCCTTATGTTCTCCCGGGTGGGTCAGAGACTCAACAGCACGCCTGAGTTTCGCTCAGTAGCTATGTTCACTCGGCTGCTGGCCACCTCCTCGTCCATGGTTAACCCACTGCTTTATGCCTTCGTTTCCCGGAAATTCCGGAGGGAACTGCAGCATCTGGCCAGGGCACATTGCAGGTACTGTGCAACGCCACACTGGCTTGTTTGTTGTCCAGACCGAGGTAGGGACATGGTACAGCCCTTTAACCCAGCAGACCTGGACACCCCAACTCCGTAACAGATGTATGACATATGCCGGACAATAAAAAAAGCATGCTCCAATGGTGTATCGTGATTAAGGTGAATAAAAAAAAGAGAACATCACACTGGATTCAAATGATTTCCCATCTGGAGATGTTAAGTAAGTAACAGTGATTTCAGGAGTTTTATATGACGTTTCATTATGAAACCATAAGGAAGAACACTTCATTTTATCAAGAACGAATCACTGTTTAATGCCCTACTGACAACAAGGACTGTACTACACAAATTGTGATGTTAGATCTGCTAATTTTTTTCTTTTTTTGATGTATGATGTCCATGTCTGTTTACTTTCTCAAACTTACAGGAGTTGCTTTCCCTTTTACACATACTGTCTGGGATTTATGGTCTTTGTGTTACATTGGCAAAAGCCCTAACAATCTGTTAATGCTCATCAATTTAGATTTAGAATATCCAAAACAACAGAAAAATTGTGGCCCTTAATTAGCTGGCTGACATCATAACTCCATGTCCAGTATACTGCATCTAATAAACATGGTCAAAATTAGCAGCTATACTCCTTTATGCTCAATTACCTGAACATAACATTTTAAATTTTAAAAAATCTTGTTCTGGCAACATGATGGGTAGTTATGGTAACAGAACTGCATTGTCATATCCTAAGTACAATACAAACCTCGTGCTCCCCTAGACAGTCAAGATTTTTCTGTAATCCAGCCACCAACACACCTGTACAAGCTTTTCAGATCTTAATTGCTTGGCTTAGATTTGTTGAGCTCTAAAAGAGAGCGAAATTTGGGGATCCTCAAGGACAGAGCTAGGAAACACTGCCTTAATCCCCTTTTTTCAGCCAGACCAAACTTGCTCCTGCTTCCACATATCATGCAGTTCTGTACTTACTCTCGACGATCGTCTTGCGGTCAGAGCCGTCATCGTTGATTTGCTGGATGTTGCCAAAGTGGATGTCGCTGTAGAATATTCGGTTAGCTCCTTTGCCACCTCCACCCCTGTGGTCAAAAGTAAGGGCAATGACATTCTTCATGTGATCGGGGTCCTCGAAAGGCTTTATGGGTGCGTTGAGGTTGGTTTCATCTGATAGGTGGATGCTCTTCAAGATGGTACGTTCTGAGTACAGCAGGTAGCCCTCATAGTCACGACAGGTGCGCCCATCATCAGCCAGCATGCCGTGGGCACAGGCGCATGTACGTGCGTTATTACCACGGTACAGACATAGCTGTTCACAGCCACCATGGTTATCCTTACAGATGTTGGTGCCTGTGAGGCAGAGTATCAGTAAGTCAACGGTTACAGAAGAGTTAAGTTACATTAAGGCTCGCTTTGATGGATTTCTACAAATAAAATACTGTAAGGCAGTGGTTCCCAAGCCTTGTCCACCGTCTGTGCACATTTTAGCACTCATTTTAACTTATGATGGGCTTGTTAATTAGTTTATTAGTCAGATCAGATGTTTGTTGTGGAAAATCACTAAAATATGCAGTAAAGGTATACCTCAAAATCAGGGCTGGGAACCACTGGCATAAGGCATAAAAGGTTGTGCTGAATGGTATTCTTTTTTTCACCGTTAGCCACATCAGCAGATTTGGGTGCATTTTTCTTGCTTTTGGTAGGAAACTGTTATTACTCAGGGTGATCAGTGTTTTTCACATTATTATTATTTTTTGCTCAATACTAGTATACCTACCCTGCTGCCTAGCTCTGTTGAAGACTTTGATGTCCTTGAGCTGCACACCAATCCCTGTTCTTAGATAGACCATGTCAGTGGCGTTGTTCTTATTGCCCCTCTTAATAGAGCCATTAGCATGTGTTCTGAAATGTACAGAAGATAAGAGAGCTTGTCAATAATATTCAAGTGACTAAATTTGTGTCATCCAACGTTTAGAACTGCAGAGAGAGTTCACCTGTCACTCCAATAGATGTAGTTTTCAAACACGGACACGGCAAACATGTCCATATTATGAACGGCCAAAACCAGCTCCCGGTTACCTCCTGTCTCCAGATTAATGCGCTCAATTTTGTCTGTACGAGCGTCACACCAATACAGCAGACCCTCCTAAACAAACACACACACGGACACACAGAATTAGCTGCAGTTTCCAAAAATGTTACCATGCAAAATTTTTAGACACTTTTTTTACAGTCATTGACCTCTTACGCTCCAGGGTATATTTTGGTTTGTCCGTCTGAATTTACATGACCAAATCTTAAGGCAAATTATTCAGTAACTGCATGAAATAAATAAAAAAGTTTATTTTATTTATTTATTATTTTTTCAAAAGCTCCCCTCAAATAAACAGAAAGTGTGTTTTATGATCACACATATTGCTATATGCTTACAATTTACTGCTGAAAGCCAAAAATCTTTGACACACTCTGTATTATTTTATAAAAATTATTTTTACAGAGCAGATCACTGAAGAGACACCATCTGTTCATAGTTTATAGCCCAGATTTGTGGAAAAATGGGTCGACTTTCACTAGACAACAAAAAAATTGTGAGTTCAGCTTCTCCTATTATAAGGATTAAAAATTACATTACCCATCTATTTGACTGGAAAGAAGACAGTTACAGCTCTCATATGACACCCGCTTTTTGAATGTAGCTTATGAAATCTGAAAGTTACGAAGAATATGACGAAGTGCGTTTTGGAACCACTGGTGGTTCCAAGGAGCATAAGAGGCTACAGAAGAAGAAAGGATTAAACATTCTGTCAATTAAGGATGAAGAAAATAATTCTTAGATTCTTAGATCCATTGCCTCTTGAAATATTCACAAAACTATTTTTATATTGGTCACAAGTTTTGTATAAATGAAATTAAAGGCTGACCATACATAAGTCATACATAGTGCAGCTTTGTGCTACCTCTGCAAACTGCTAACAGGCTAACAGACTAATCCAGTGCTGTTCAGAGTAATAAACGGTCAGTTCATAACTGAAAAACTGTAAAATACAAAAGCAAAGTAAAGCAAAAAAAACAAAACAAAAAAAAACAAAACACCACATCGCTGCTGTCGGGACAAAACCTTGTGTCTCTATTTTTGGAGATTTTTGGAGTTTTTCTGTTTTTGACATAATTTGAAAATGTTGCATGATGAATGGACCAAATGAAAAGGCCAAAAATGACTTGAAAAAAAGTCTGATTCCATTGACTTACACTGAAAGTAAAGAAGGTTTTTTTCCATTTCCCGTAATGTTATCATTTTGGAGATTTGGAGAAGGTTTTGTTCCGACAACAGTGATATGTTACCTGACATTTTAGATTCATCTAACATTACTTCAAAAAAAATTATAGGGCAAACTACAGAAATCCAAAAATAGAGATGTATTAAGAATTTTTGGCACCCTGGATGATATATAAATGGAATATACTGTAATGTACAGAGAGTCCAAAGGTGTGAGACCACTGGTGAACATGCTTCTATTTCGCATTCCTTTCTAATTAAAGTGTTTCATCAGCAGAAAGAGATACTATCAGCAGAACAATTTGAGTGAAAAGTAGAATTTGTAATGTTTACATAATTTTGAGAATTTCGAGATATTTTTACAGTATGTCCCCTTTTTGCTTTAATGACAGCGTGCGCTCAAGCTGGTATGGTCTCTATAAGTTGTGCAAAAGCCTTTGATGTGTAGATTAAATCCACTTGAGAGTCATCTGAAGAAAGGCTTCAATAAGGAATAGACTTTTAAAGATTAGAGATGTCTGGTGTTAATGTCCAGGTTTAAATAAAAAAAATACCTGATTTTCAATGTCTCAGACTTTTGGACCCCAATGTATTTTAAAAATATACAATTTTTGTATGAAAGTGCTAATTGTCCTGGAATTATGTTGGAACTGGAACAAAATTTGGTCATGTACAAACCTCATAGTCAATGGAGATGCCATTGGGCCAGCTGATACTGACATTGACCAGGACCAGTCTTTCAGAACCATCAAGTCGAGACCGCTCAATACGTGGGTACTGACCCCACTCTGTCCAGAACAGGTACCTTAGACGTGCACACACACACACACGCACAATATCAACCATCATTGTTTTTTCCACTGACACATAAGACAACAATATCTTTATCAGTCGACAGCGTACCAACTATAATCATTATGGCAGTGCAAATATCTCCACAGTAATAATATTCCACTGCAGAATACAAACATTATTGACGTCTAATCCTACCAGCTGTTAAAACTTACATGCACGTACACACACTCTTTCTCTTACCCTTTCTCTGGATGCACGGCAATGGCACGGGGTTTGTCCAGGCCATGGGAGATGACCACATAGCGGAAGGAGCCATTGAGCCTGGCCACCTCAATCATGTCAAAGCCCTGGTCTGTCCAATAGATGTTCCCTGTACAGGGTGTAAGAGCAAGACAGCCAACAAAACAATCAGAGGTGGAAAAATTCCTGAAGTAGCTGCTAAAGGTGTCTTGCTGCACTATTAATCTTCAACTGTTGTCCAAATTTAAAATGAAAGACATGTAAAATATCTAGGTCTGTGATGTCGAAAGGCTACAGCAACTTGATTTAGGGCTGTACTATTCATTGCTGGATTCATTGTGCATTCTGACTAATTTTGGTTTTTAAGTACAAGGTAGAGTGTATAAATGGATATTTGGTTTACCATTTAAAGCACACAGGAGAATACATTTAGCTGAGGGATATCTACGTTTAAGGTAAAGAGGCTGCCTCAAATGAGCTAAAGAGTTAAACCAGGGCTAACAGGCACAAGGATGGATGCTGATGAGGACTCTTCTTCTACAGGTGGTCTTTACTCTTCAGTGGATGATATATGTCAGCATGTTACTTTGTCAGAGAAATATTTTTTTTTATTGTTTCTGAAACTAGCTAACACCAGCTAGAGTAGCATTTAGCCTAATTTGCAAAAAAGCCACGCTGCTTCTGCCATCTAAATCACATCCTTAACAATGCGTTGTTGGTAATGTGTCAGTGTTTAAGGTTAATTCCATTGATTTTTTAAAATGTCTGTGTAATTCAGTGATTGATAGGAACAAAAGTTCGCAATAGGTACAATCTAGCCATTTTATTTAATATTAAAAATGACCAGCAAACCTACATGTCTTATATGTAATATTAAGTACAAAAAAAAAGCCAGCAGGCAGCATATTTATAAGCATTTCATGTAACGCTCTGTGATTTTGCACTTGTCTGGTTCCTATCTCCACCACTGTAAACAATTCTGACTCAGCAAGTTTCTCTAGAATAAAGCATCTCATCACAAACCATTTGGAATGAGTTTGCTTACATCTTGACCATTTAAGTATACAGAAATTTTGAAAAATCGGTGAAACTCCCCCTTGAGGCAAATGTTTTCATAGTAGTGAAGTATCACATACAAACTTAAAATATGAGCAAAACTGTCACATTTTATAGTCCATTAAACATAAAATCATATAAACATAGACAGACAGATAGATAGATAGACAGATAGATACATACATACATAGATAGATATATTTTCTTCATCTTCCTGTCGCTAAACATTATGAATATCCAGATAGTGATTTCAATATTATAATACTGGCACCTTGAGCTTTTTTCAGTACTTAAATACTTTGCACATCCCATATATTAATAGCTTTAGAAAGAAACAGAAATGTTTATTTTTCCAATTGATTCTGCTTTTTCACCTCAGCCTAACTTTGGATTTCAAGGAGTTGGTTGAGCGACATGAGTGCACTGCATCTTAAATTTCACTAAGATTTGATTTGATTATATTATTTTTGGATACACCAAGATTTATTTACTTTAAAGTTTGGAAATGTGTGTCTTGAAAAAAAAAAAAAGCATATTTTATCAAATAACAATATAATCAATTCTGGCATTACAAAATCAATGAGGTATATTCAGGTGAACACACTGATGTATTTCACACCTATAATTTTTAATGTGTGTATATGTCCGACAACCTGAAATCTCTAACCTGCAATCCAGTCTACGGCAATACCCTCCACGCGGCCAATTCCATTGGTGACCACGTCTTCTCTCCAGGTTTGGTCTCTCTTGGCTCGGCTGATAGTGCTCAGACCCATGTCCACCCAGTAGATGGTGTCATTCTCTATAGAACACACAACAAGAAAGGCTAAATACCCAAACCATTTAACACCAACCAAACGGCAAGTAAATCATTCCATGAAGCCTCTGTTTCTACAGGGTCAGTTTCAGTGAAGAGTTGCCACTGCAACTAGGACTAGGCTTGACTGTGGAGAAAAGAAATCTGTTTTGTTTCAGAAATAATATGCAAGTTTTATACAGGCACTCACCAGCATGAAAGTCAATGCCCACTGCCAAAGAGGTGCCTGACACTGGCACAAGAGCATCAGATTTGTCGGCCGGGTCCAGAGGGATGCCGCGGATGCCCTCATGCACTGAATAAAGCAGGAAAGAGCCCATACCTGCACATACATACAGAGGAAAAAAAAAAGACAAGGGTATTTACCCAGGTGGAGACTTCAAATGCATGGAGTCATACAGTCAGAGCAAGAGCTAGCTGTGGAGCCATACCTTCACAGGACTGCTGGCCGCTCTTCAGGCTGTAGCCTGCAGTGCACATACACGCTCTGCTGGTGGGGGAGGTGGGCAGGCACAGCTGAGAGCAGTCCCCGTTGTTCTTAGTGCACAAGTTTGTACCTTCAACACAAACGTCAGTGGTTTAAATGTACTCAGTATTGCCTATTTATTTTTAAATATTGACAAATGTGAACAATCACACTCACCTTTTTGCTGCACTGTTTCATTGTAGATCTTCATATGCATCACAGGAGAAGTGCTGTTCCTCAGAACCTTCCAGTTGCCTCCGTTCTTGTCACAGGTGCCCACCTGGTCCGTGCCTTGGTCCGCCCACCACAGCTTGTCTCCTGTGAACGCACAACAGAAACGACAACAATTAGGGGTGTAAATCTCTGATGCATCATGAAATTTCAAATATCACCATCATTTCATTCGATTTGATTAAATACACAACATAAACAAATGTGTCCAGAGAAACTGTTTACAAGATAGCGAAATATAGACAATAAAACAAATACAGAAAAGTGTGTTTTTTTGTCTGTTTTTTCCAAAAAAAACAGCCACAGAATTTGATTTCAGTTAAAAAATGAGCACATACAGTACTGCGCAAAAGTCAGAGACAACCTTTTCAACCTTAAGGACAAACTTAGTAATTTTTCAGCATAACACAAAGGAGAGCTCTCTTGGCAATGTAATATCATCTCATGGTTTCTCTTATCACTGTTATGCTGATGACACTCAACTAATGCTT
>JAILXH010118479.1:4774-20547 GCA_023558415.1 Piaractus mesopotamicus
CTTTTGTCCATAAAGAAAACTATATTATTATTACTGTAGCTGCACATTAACAGTCTTTAATTCTACCATTAATGACATTAAGGACAGTGACAGTTCCTGTGAAGAGTGAATTACAGTAAAGTTCAGACTTCCTCACTGACGGAGTGGAAGCATCATGCACAAGCTGCTTCACCCTGCACGACTGTCCGCATGCATGTTCATATCCAGACCCATGCATACAGGGGAGGGGTGGGGGGTGGTGGGGTCGGGGAGGGGGCAACAAAATCACACAGTGTAAAGGGTGTTTTAAACAAACAGTAAAACAGGGCTGATGTGTTCAGGGCCTTCAAACACATCACCTGCTCTTCAAGTTCAGAATGCAGTCTGTTAGGCCTGGACAGTAAAATTATTATTATTATTATTATTATTATTAATTTTGAAATAATAATAAAGATACATGTATTTCTCGTATGATTTTTTATTCTGAGGTCAAGATACAGTTTGATTTTGGAGGTTTTGATTTTTACGTAATAAAATGTTTTGGTTCTACAGAGCTACACTTCTGTTCTACACAGTACAGTTAGCAGAGTTTCCTAGCATTAACTATTTTCAGGTAGCAGAGTTAGTTAGCATTAGGTATTCTCAGCTAGCACAGTTAGCTAAAGTTAGCTATGTTCATTTAGCAGATTTTGCTATCATTAGCTACTTTTAGATAACAGAGTTAGCATTAGCTGTTTTCAATATGGAAAAGAAAACTAACCCAAGCTGTTTTTATGAGCATTAGCATTTTTTAGTGCTGAAATTATGGAGAGTAAAAAAGGCTGTGAGTTTGAGGAAAATGTCCAAATTTCTCAATTCAAATTCTATTCTACACATCAGAGATAGCTAGCATTAGCTATTTTCAATCAGCAGAGATAGCCAGCAGTAGTTCTTTTCAGTTAGCAGAGTTAGCTAACTTTAGCTATATTCAGTTAGCAGAGTCTGCTAGCATAAGCTACTTTCAGGTAGCAGTGTAGGCTAGCATAAGCTGTTTTCAGTGTTGAAATTATAGAGAGCAAAAGTAGGGTCAGAGAGTTTGAGGAACATGTCTTCATTTCTTAACTCTTACGGATTCAAAATGCTGTTTAGACTTAAAACTATACTGGGAAACGTGATTATCAGTACTGAGTGAAATGGCTAAATATACTGTGATAAGGTTTTGTCAGTATCGCTCGGTCCTTTTAGCATTTATTTAAGCGATGCTCTTCTGGAAAAGCAGCAGATTCTGAACGTAAGAGGCAGGTGTGGAAAAACCAAGACAGAAAAATCTCACGGTAATCACAGCGATTACCACAGCAGGCCCTTCCATCCAGGAATATGTGACGCCTCCGGAAGCCCAGAGGAGGATTAACGAAAAGGAAAAAGGAGGGATGGGTGTGAGGGTGTGGGGGGGGGGGTCAGCTAGATGGGTCTAAACTTTACCATCCGCTTTCTCCTGGTACACAGCGCTATCATCTGCAAAACTTCTGGTGCCTGAAATGTTACCATAATCAAATATGGGCCCTTCCAGAAGAGTCACAATATCCATCCGGTTCACTTTGGTCAGCCCTGCGGTCAGCGCATCCGCTGGAGAAACAGGCCACGGTGTTAGAGGCATTATGGTGAATAAGTTCAGTACAAAACGCACATCTCTGTAAATATCAACAGCCTTTTGATGTTTAAAGGGCCCAAATCCTACAACAGGCTGCTGTAGTTTATATGTATGTGACTATGCAAATAAGCTCTGTTCACACTTATACCTTAACTGTGAATGGGTGGGGCTAAACTGCTGAAAGCTTGAAAGCGTGGAGCTACACTGCTATAAGCCACTTGGGTGGAGCTAAACTGCTGTAGGCTGAATGGGTGGGTCTAAACTGCTATAAGCCACTTGGGTGGAGCTAAACTGCTGTAGGCTGAATGGGTGGGGCTAAACTGCTGTATGCTGAATGGCTGGGGCTGAACTGCTGTATGCTGAATGGGTGGAGCTAAACTGCTATAAGCCACTTGGGTGGAGCTAAACTGCTGTAGGCTGAATGGGTGGGTCTAAACTGCTATAAGCCACTTGGGTGGAGCTAAACTGCTGTAGGCTGAATGGGTGGGGCTAAACTGCTGTATGCTGAATGGCTGGGGCTGAACTGCAGTATGCTGAATGGGTGGAGCTAAACTGCTATAAGCCACATGGGTGGGGCTAAACTGCTAAAAGCAGAATGGGCGGGGCTAAACTGCTGCAGGCTGAATAGAGAAACTGTGAGAAATAAAGACTCACTGGTGGCGTTCTTCCCGTCTCTGCTCACCCACTTCTTCAGCAGCATGAAGCTCTGGGCGGTGAGGGAGTTGGGGTTCTCCGTGCGGATGTGATTGATCTCATCCACTGAGAAATTCATCTCTCGAGCCAGCTCTGCAATCACATCATGAACGCAAATAAACAACACTGCAGACTGCAGCACAAAACAGCACAGCACTACCGAACACATTGCACCAGGTCTGTGTGTATGAAAATAGGCATTTATAAAAGAAAAATTGTGTTATAAACTATCAATTTATAATAATCATCAAAGGTTTAATGTATTTGTGAAGATGTGAAATAGCCATGACACATTATTTTGGTAGTCAGTATGATTCCCTTTTAATATATTTGAATTTAATTGGACAGTTAATAACATCAGAACATGCACATTAGAACTACCAACAAATCTCCACAGGTGATTTGTTGGTAGTTCGACCAGAACAGTGTAAAGATACAAATAATGTAAATTATATAAGATCCACCAAAAGGGTTATAATAACACTTACAATAGCTACACAATGCGCTTAAACATTAAGAACGACTTTGTATTGGAAAATATCAGCAGCACACATTTATGTGCACAAGAGTTCAAATGACTGGAATCAATGTTTCCAATAACATAAAATTAATTTCAGATAAATAAAAAAAAAAATAACATGAAGACGTTCTAATAAAATGAATATTCAAAATTTATCATATTTCAGTGGTGGAGATCAAATCTTAAGACAGATAACTTAAAAAAAATGAATGTAAAGTGCTCATTACGGTATATTATTTATCATTTAAATCACCTCTTGTTCACATAATTATTGAAATATTCATATCAAACATCTAAAGTACCTTTTGGTGACTAGTTTATAATATTTGTTATATATTTAAATCCACATGAGTTATTAGTGCATACAACATTATAAAAATCGTTAATATGGCAAGTGATTCCAAATTTTGAACTAAGAATACAAGGAAGAATGCAGTACTCTGCTGCAGTGTAATACCATATTTAGCCAGAAGGAGGCAGTGCAACATCAAAGTCTTAACATTCTACAACATTCACGTTAATATCTAACAACTAACCATCCCCTAAACCATTAAAAAGCCCATAAAAAACAGAAAAAGTCACAGAATGTAAGAACAAATAAATAATCTAAACAAGAAAATGGCACAATATCCCATTTTAAATCTTTTACTTGCACGTATGAGGACTGCTCTAACAGATTACTTCAAACTGTGCTCCAACTGTAAAAATAAAATTATGTAAAAAAACCAACAAAATATTCAGCCTTTCAATATTTACAAGGATTGCGTTATGATATATTTAAACCCAAGGCATTATTCAAGACAGTAATAAACTAAATATATACAAAGTCATCATCTATAGGGTTCTTTCTAGTGGAAGCAGTCGGTCCCAAACCCCTAAATATACACTTCAGAAAATAATACGTAAATTTTTTTTAACATCGTTTTTTAAAAAATCTTTTTGATTTGTTATAAAGTATAGATAAAGTATTTACTTCTATCATAAGTTACAGTTTTTGACAAAAAAAAAAAAGTTGTCTCACATTTTCATCTCACTACCGAAACATATGAAGTTTGTGTTTTAATGAAAAATAAGATGATTTTCTGAGTGTTGAAAGCTGCATTTGCTAGTCATGTTCTCACTCAATGGGATTTTAGTCTAAAATCAAGTCAGGAAGTCCAAAATGTGTTTTTAACTTTGATCCATGATCCATATCCATATAAGCACAATAAGTCTAACCTGTCCAGCTGAGTCCCAGATGATCGGCCACGATAGCCATGCGAAGGTCCGTCCTCTCACAAGGGGTTTGCGGACCTGGGAAACAGAAAACACCAGAGAAACGAACTATTAGCACTGATAAGTCAAAATCACAAACCATTGAAAGCCATAGAAACACAAGTGGCTGCATCCTTTTCTGGCCAAACGTTGCTGTTTGAGAAGGGCATACGGGCGATCAGAGCTCATACTCCAAACTAGTGGACATGTTGGGGGACCATCATAGTGCAAAATGTACCAGACTCGCTGAGAGAGGCAAGAAAAGGAACAGCACACACACAAGATGGCGAACTGCTGTGTCTAAAAACACATGGTGCTCTGAATACTTCTGTGAATAGAAATTCTACAGAAACTATGCAGGCAATCACCGTGACTCTACTAAAGTATACATTAAAAGAAACAAAAGAAACAAAGGGTCTGTCATTTTCCAGACATTAAAAGGAGGGTGACTCTTCTGATGATGAAAAGAGGCATGCAGGCATCCTGTACAATCCCAGTAACACGGTTCACTGACGGTGAAAAATAGACACTGATACTGCAGTTTCCTGCTAGCGGCTCTTGCACAGACAGACTGTCCAGTGGCCCCTCCCTCCCTAACATGCTACACCGACTGTCAAAGGTGGGGGAGAGAGAGAGAAGAGGGGATCCGACAAGGACAGGTACAGTAACACTCACACAGTACAGAGATGGGAGAAGAATGACAGAGAATGACAGCTACTGTTCACGCCACAGGCAATCCAGTCAGTCAATCACAACGGCTCATGCAACTAAGGATCAAGTAAAGTTTTCAATAAAGTTTTACAAACTAGGCTTGATCTCCGCGACGGGGGGCGCCCCGCGAGCACCTGCGCCCTTATTGCCCTCCTTCCCTCCTCCTGTCCGCCTAGTCCTCCTCCTCTCACTGCCCGCGGACCTCGTGACCTTTGACCTTGAGGGTGTGACCCCTCGGGAGGAGCCGGCAGAGAGGGAGGGCTGGGACTGGGAGGGGTCCGATAGGGAGGTGCTTCGTGACGTGCTGCTGTCCTCCTCCGACTGCTCTGCCTGCGTCTGTTTCTCCTCGTCTGAAAGGCGATCCGCCACTTTTGCTGCTCCCCCGCTAACGCTCTGAAAGAACTTGATCGACTGCCTACATAGCTCACTTAGGTTGGCTCGGTCTGCATCACTAACTGAGCAGTTGCTCAAAGCAACCCCTGATGACCTGTCTCTGGTTGGCTGCTGGGGGGAAACTACCTGCCTGACGATTCTCTCTGCCTCCCCAAGCTTCCCTGACCTGCACCCTGCAGTAGAAGAACTGATGGAACCATTCCTTTTGACATCTTTGACTGGAATTCTAGATCTGGGCTCTAGTGTGCTAGACGCAGGGTCCACTTTCCTAGCCTCGGGTTTGACAACTTGCCTAGGTTTCTGCTTCCCTGAGCTTTGGTTGTTAAAGGTGAACCCTGCAGCCTTGACTGGGAGCCTAGACTTGGGCTGACCTTTGATGTCTATCTCTTTCTGAGAGTCTGCTTTCCCCTGATGACTATGAGTATTGGAGCTGTCCTCTGCTGTCTCTGTGGAAACCCTACAGAACTGAGCTTCTATCCTGCTGGCTTTCTGGAGAGTGGGTTCAGAGGATGACTGGAGGTTGAACACTACACTACCACACTGGATGTAGTTAGCCTGGACACTGGAGGGCTCTAGGTTATTGTTGTTATTGCAGTTCTCTGAGGGGAAATCTTTCCTTTCAGTTGAAGCTGAATCAGAGCATCTGCTACCAAACTGACCTTCATTTATGTGGGTTTCCAAGCTAACGTACTCTGGCATCTGACTCACTGAGGCATCTGCTTTAAAGTCGCTAAGTTCAGCGGAACCAGAGTCTTTCTTTATGGTTATGGAGGCAGCGATTCCCATCTTTATAGGGGTGCGCAATTTAGAGTCGACCTTGGAGGCCGTGACAGTGCAAGAGGAGGCAGTTTCGCCTATAGTGTCAGTGCATGGAGGTGCATCCAGGCAGCCAGTGCCGACCTGAGCTGGACTGCCTCTGGATGGTGTAATGTCTGTGGTGGCCTCTACCTTCCCCTTTACAGTTCTCTCCCCTGCCTGTGTTTGGGAGCCACCTACCCCCGCACTTCTGCCCCCTTTGCCCTTGTCCCCTGACATCCCATCTGCGGTATGCTCACCAATCTGGAAAAACTGAAGCCTCTCCTCAACAAAGTCCCGCTTGCTCATGTCAATAGCGCCACTGCGGGTCATCTCAAACATCTTGCCCTCGTGGAAGGGAAAGGGGTTGGGCTCGCTAGTTGGGGTGCTCTCATCAGTTGGTGTTCGAGCCGGAGTGGTGTCTGGTGTGGTAGCCTGTGACTTGTCATCCACTGACAAACCAAAAGGCTTTGGATCTTCATCTTTGCCTTTAGTGTCGAATACTCCTTCCTCTGCTCCTTTTGTGGACCATGGGTCGAAATCCAAGCCTTTGGTGGCAACTGTTTTGAACGTTGTATTTAGTTCCTCCTCAAGTTTGTAGCTGAAGTAGCTGTCCGCAAACCCTTGCCTGTCAGGGTGCCTTCCCTCCAAGGAGTAGATCTTGTCTCGATCTTTAGCACCGTCTGATTTTGATGAGTTGCTTTTAGATTTTGCTTTTTCTCCAGTATCCTCATTAGCAGTGCTTTCCTCTTCAATCACTTCCAGCTTGCTCTGGCTGAAGGATCGATCACCTGGTTTTCCATCGTTTGAGAGGCTGGAGGTTTTGGGATCACTCAACCCATCATCCTCATCCTGCAGATCATAACCATCAAGAGAGTCTATCTCTGTAGCATCAGTGTCATGGGAAAACTCTGCAGTTGTAGCTATAGAGCAGTCAGTGATAGACTGATCATTGCCGTTCTGCTCAAAGTCCACATCATCTCCTTTGATGACACCATTCACACTTGACTCTTTGTGGTGGGAACCATTTCTCTCTGGTTTTCGAGGCCTCACACCTTTTTCACCTTCCTCTGCCATTTTGAAGGTGTACTTTTTGAGAGGAATGGGTTGAAAGACAGACTCATCGTCACTGGAATCAGAGTTGTCAGCTCCAGGTGGAAGAGGAGAAGGTGGCTGGACTCGGATCACAGGGTCTGCAAGGAGGTGCCTGTCATGCTCCTCTTGGAGATTTACCTCCATCATCTCCGTTTCTGCCTCGGAAGATGGGCATGACACTTTCTTTTCAGGATCAGACTGCTCAGTCTCTAGTGGTGGAGGTGGAGGAAACTCAATGTAAGCTACCCGTTTGTCTTTTGTTCTTTTCCCAAGTGATTCATGTTTCCCTTTTGGAGACTCTGGTGGAGTGGCAGGATTGGCTTTTTCTGCTGGTAGTTCCCTGAAGATGAAAGTCTTGGGTTGCTCCTCTTCCTCTGACTCTTCTGGTATTGGGCTGGGCATGCCAGTTATGGAGCCAATTACAGATTCTGGCGCTCTGGAATTGAAATCATAGCTAACGTCCTCAGAGCTGGGTGTTTCAGGAGTGACAGGGCTTCTTCCAGAACTGTCCATGAAAGTCACCTGCTCTAGTGTGTCATCTTCTGGGCTGCCCTGAGGTGAACACTGCTGTTTCTGTTTGACTGTGTAGAATGCGCCCCTCGTTTCATGTACTGTTCGACTTTCATGGCTAACTACTTTTTTGTAGGAGCTAAGTTGCCCAGTGGCTGTCTCCTTCTCGTACTGCTTGTCTACATGAATGCTGACATAAACTGGCAGAGGCTTGATGTCTGCAGTCACACCAGGATTCACTCTCTCAATATACTCGATTTGGTCGCTATCGACACCATTGCAGACTATGGTAGCATTTGCTACTGACAACACATCACTAGATGATTTGTTTGCATCAGAACTACAGTGGTGCTCACTTCTATCTAATGGTGGTATGTGGGACCCTACTCCATCAGATTTAATAGATGAATCTAGCTTTAAAGTACTACTTTGGTGATGGTCTATAAAACTAGATGAAACCCTAACAGGAATTTGTGATTCCGAGTTTTTTTTTAGAGAACCACTGTATTTCTCAGTGCTACTGGGGTCTTCTCGAATCACTAGCTCTGTATATATGATCTTTTTGGTTGTTTCTCCTTTAGTGGAATTTCGATTCTCTTCACTATCAACCATAGCATCTTGAACTAGGGTGTGAGATATTTTTGACTTTGGTGCTTTATGGTGTCCATTGCCGTGACTTTCCCAAGTTTTGTAAATCTTCCGATCTTTATCTACATCTTGCTCTTTGCTGTGAACACTTTTCTGATGTTTTGGGCTGGTGTTATCTGACACATTTCTATTTCTATCAGTAAGTGCTTGAGCTCTCCTGACATTATAACTTTGCCCACTCTCACTTTCTAGAACTTTCTTTGGGCTATGCTCACCTTTGGAAGAGTCTGATGATTTGGGGAGATTCCCCCCAGCAAAAACTTGATAAACGGGCAATTTACTTTCCTGTAGCTTCCTTACTGGAGATCCAGAAGTTTGATCCCACTGGGGCCCCTTATCTTGCTTTTGAGCCTCCGCTTCAAATTTCATTCTAACTGAACTAACCTTGGATGTTGACGGTTGGTGGTATTTAGAAGACTCGCTTGCACTACTTGCTGATGAGCAGTCACCTTGTTTTCCATTGTCATCATTGTATAGAAGCAAAGCACGTCTTTCTGGGCTGCTAGGAAGGCTGGCACACTTCCGGTCATGAGCACCATACTTGTCTCTGAACCTATCTCTGCTCCACTCTTCTCCGCTCCCTCCATTCCTAAACACTGACCTCTCAGGGCTGCTGCAGGTAGAACTAGGTCCAGATCTAGTCTCTCGAGCATCAGGCCTACGATGCTTCTTCTCAGGGGAGTGGAGCTCATCGTTCAATTTCTCTGTTTTATCACGGAAAAACTGTGACACTTCACTAAGCTTCTCCTCTGCTTCTTTGACAGTTCTGTCTACTCTGTCCTCGTATATCATTTTGTCTCTATTTTTATTCTGTCTGTCTTCAGATGCTCTTGTCCAAAAGGACTTTTTAGGACTACCAGGATCGGAAGCATACTGTAGCAAAGTTAGCTTGTCACAGTTTTCACTGTCCTTTGAGGCTGTGCCTTGCTTGTCAGGTTTGAGCATGAATTCTCTCATCGAGCCACCGTGTGTTCCCTCTTCATAGTAACGAGATCGATCTATCACGGATTCATCTGAGTCAGAATGAGAAGAGTCAAATTTCTCAGAGAAGAGCATTTTCTCTGCAAATTTGTATGACTCTCCCCTCGTATCTGCAGATTCTTCCTCATGGTATTCCACTGAGTGCTGACTAAGTAGTTTCAGAGTTTTGTACGAGTCATCACCCATTAGCTGGGCAGAGCTGTCATCCTCCTGAAAGACAGGTGTGTTCACTCTGGAGGAGTCCAAATAGCAGGGCAGGGATTCTTCAGGCTCTTGCTCTTCCTGCTGTTCAATTTCCTCTTTGTTTTGAAGCTCCTTCATTCCACCACTGCTTTGGTAAATGTACATTTCTTTCTCAGGGTGATTTTTGGTTTGCCTAATGATGACCTCTGTTGGTTCGGTCTTATTTCCTTTCTCAATGTGAACCTCAATGATGCGCTCCACTTTGGGCATTGAGTCTCTGTCCAGAGGCCTCTGAGATTGGTCCACTCCCTCAATGCTGCCTTTGTGCTCAAACAAGCCAGTTATCTCTCTGGATGGATCTCGGCCTGACTGAAAGGCTTTCATGATGTCTCTTACAGACATGGTCTCCTCAAGTCTCTCTGATGTAGCCTCTTTACTCGGTGGTTTGTGATACACCATTCGTGTAGTGGTTGTAATATGAGTCTCCTCTTTGAGCCGCATGCCTTTGCCCACCATGTCTTCCTCTGGATTTGTTCTGGCTTGGTAGGCTTTCACTCTCTCCTTGATTGAGCCACCAGGTGATCTAGGCTCTGTGTCAACGCATCGGGCTGGAGGTTTTGCCATCCTAACCTCCTCCATTACAGGCTCCTTGGAGTCCTCTGGAGGCTCGTAGCTCCGTATAACGTGTACAACCTCAGTCCGTGTTTCAGTGATGACTGGTGGGATTTCCTGGAACAGAGCTTTGGGCCCCATTCCTTCTGCACTCTGTGGGGCTGAAGGAGTCCTCTCACTCCGAGTCTCAAACCCACTGTCCGACAGCGGACTTTTATCTTGGTCATGAGAGATGTCATCTGGGGAGTCAAGAACCACATCTGTTCCAAACAGTGTATCTGCTAGCTTACAAAGCTCTTTCTCTGAGGGGGATGGGTGCATGTTGGAGGGGGGCATTTTGAGCTTGTGCTCTTGAACCGCAATGGCAGGTTTTAAGACACGCTTCTGTTTCTCCTCTCCCTCTCTCCTCACTTCCTCTCTTGTCTGTTTTGCTTCTACAAGTTTTGACAAGGAGCTTGTGCCAATGTCATTGGTCAGGTAGTCCACTACCTTTGCTAAGTTAAAGTCTCTGTCAGGAATGTTTTTTGTTTTGGATTGAGGTGCCACCGTCTCATACCGAGGGGGGCACCTCCATCCATTTTGCTGGATGTCATCGATGTCATCCTCTAGATCTTCTTCAACCTTGCTGTTTTTAATGTTTGCTTTACTCTCCCTCAGAACATCCTTGGTTAGTATCTCACTAACTTTGACCAAGTCTTGTTTGACTTTCTCTACAATCCTGTATGGTTCCTCATCTTCCATCTTATGCTCTTTAGGAGAGTCAGAACGGAAGTTTTTGGAGACAGAACTTGTGTCAGTTTGCAAAATGGCTGACATTCGGATTAGATCCTCCTTCATTTCAGCAACATCCTTCAGTATCTCTTGACTGTTGGACAGAGGGGATGGGGAGGTGGACTTGAGGGCTGCAGGGGACATGAACAGAGGCGTTTTCACTGGAGACAGAGTTTTGGCAAAGGAAGACTGTGTTTGGGCATTGGCCTCTGGGGGCATGGTCTTTCTGGGGGACAAGAGAGCTGCTGTTGATTTGGATATATCTGGAAGCTTTTTAAACTGGTGTTCTGGCAAAACGTTTATGACTGAGTAAACAGGCACTGTGATTGTGCTGCAAGTAACGGAGGTGGTGGAGTTGGGAGGGGATCTAAGGGAGGCATAGATGGAGCTGGAACCTGAGGACCGGATGGACTGATAGGAGGAAGATGGAGAGGACGACATAGACTTGAGTGTGCCATAGCCTGCAGAGCAGGAGTTTAGCGTCTTCTCCACTTCTTCGAAGGCAGCGTTTACACTGGTGGTGGCAGCATTGGTTGTAGCCTGTATCCTCTCCTGTAGGGTGCCAGACATGAGTGAATTGGGGGAGGAGGAGCGGTACTTAGTGGGTGAAACTGTCCCATTGATCAAGGCTGCTGCACTGGAGCTGGAGTTGGTTTTAAGTGGTGAAGAAAGGGAACTGAGGAATCCCCTGTGGGAGCTGGAAGCATCAGTTGTTCGGATTGAGGAGAGGCCTGGGACAGTTTTAATGGGGGAACCAGTTGATGGAGCATTTGAGGTTATGACAGATTTATAGGGTAAACTGGAGTTATACATGTTCAGAGAGGACTTGGGTGAAGCAGGCGGGGTCATAGCGATGGAGGATCTCTCTAGAAGTGAACCCCCAGCAGGAATCGGAGAGGTTCTGGCAGAAAGGGCTGCCAGGCCTTTTACAGAGACTGAGTCAGGAGTGTTCTTCCCTGGGGATGAAAGGAGGGTTGGGGAAGCCTGGACTGGATACTGGGCTTGCTGCACAACTGTCTTTATCGGAGACGAGATGGTTCTGTAGGAGCGTATCGGTGACGCAACGTCACTGGCAGATTTGATGGAGGATGCAGGTGAGCCTCCGATGACTGATCTGATAGGGGAGGCAGAGTTTACAGACCACACAGATCTCAGTGGGGAGGCAGAGGGGGTGTTGGAGGAGGAGCTGGAGAGGGAGCCAAAGCCGGACTTGGCCTGTCCGGTGGCGCTGACGGGCGGGCTGGTCGGCCAAGCCTGGTAGGAGCGTGTCGTAAAGACAGGCTTGTAAGCGTAGCCAGAAGGCTGCGACGTGGTTTTCGGAGTGGCGTTGTGGCCTCTTTCGGCTGTTTCTAACATAAGCAAATTAACAAACGCAACATAAAAATGAACAGAAATTGTTAAAAGAGAGAAAACAGAGAGACAAGAAAGAAGTTTAGTCAGAAAGGTTAGTCAAGGTGTGCCAGCAAATAGCAACGATTGGAAAACTGTTGTCATAGATCATCATTAGAAATAATGAAAGCACTTTGACAAGTTGATGGTGATAAAAAATGAAAATAAAAATTCCTGGACCATAATGAATGTAAATGAACAGGACGCAAAAGAAAACCACAAATGCACAACTGTGAAATGTAGGCAGACTGTACAAAACACTTACATATAAACATAAAGAAATTATAAAAAAAAAAAAAATGTTAGAAAGGGATTCGTCAGCAAGAGGAGACGCAAAGATATAATAATGACACTGACAATGAAATAGGAAAAATGTTTTTATTCAACATAAAAAGTGTAAAATGTAAAATAATACAATGCAAAACTGATTCACGAAACAAGCAAAACAGAAATAACTGAATACTGAGTAAAATGAGAAGGAATGATATGAAATACAACAGAAAAACAAAACTCCAGAAAAATATGATGACAGAACATAGGCAAAAATGGTTTTCATTTATGCTTATCTGAATTGAAGGCTTAATTTTTTATCCCAAATTCTTATTCACCAAATCTCATTACAGACTTAATACAACACCTTTTCTATACTGCAAACTAGCTGAAGAAATGGAGAAGAAAGTTTGAAACTCACTGGACGCAGGGTCGGTCAGATAGCTGTAGCGCTTTCGTAACGCAAAAGAAGCAAAGGTATGACGTCGATCTTTGTTGTCATTCTGTAATAACAGGAAAAGAAAAAGGCTATAAGAGAAGAGACTAACTCGGAACTGAAGTTATTCTGTTAACTGCTCTATGTATTTGCATTTATCTACTTCACTAAATGTTTAATTCAACAAATTTGCAAAAAAATAAGAATAGTCTGTTTCACACTACACAGTTTTCACTGTTATTTCTTTGTTGATTCAAGCTCTCGGATACTTGGAGGTTTAATCATAAAAAATTTACTGAAACATTGATCTGGAATTTCCACTATAAAAGAAGCTCAGCTGTACTTGGAAGTTCATATATTTCATTGGAATATTGATCTGGCAGTTTGCATCATATGTATCTTGTGGCCTTGAGATCTGCGTGATGGTTATATCAGAAATGTGGAATCATCTGGTAGGCCCCAAAGGCCATGCTGAGAACCAGTGTAGCAGTAGAACGTTATACGGTACTGTGCAAAAGAGACCAGCCCTTTATTTTCTTAATTTTTCGCCAAAGTACAAGTTCTTTGAGTATAAAATTCTTTTTTGAGCATCAAGAAAAAAAGCGGAAAACATATTTAACAAAAAAATTAAACAAACAATAACTAAATATAACATAAGAAGTTTCAGTGTTTAGTGTGTCCCCCCCTTATTACAGCTTCTATTCTTTTCAGGAGACTCACTTTCAGTTTCTCAAAGAAATCTGCAGACACACCTCCAAAGTTCAGTCCAAAGCACTATTTGGACAGGGTCAGTAATACATGAAGAGATGGGTTAATGTAACTTTGCAGGAGTTTCTCAATGATTTTAGTCCCATCTGAGCGCACCAAGTCGGTCATTTTTGCTCATGTGTCAGTAAAGACTGCAATGCCTTTTACCTTCTATAAAACGAGCAGTAGAAATAACCTCAGGTTATATGAATCCTGGCTAAAATAAAGCTGATATATCCCGTCTTTCTCAAATGAACAGCTCAGAGCATTAAAACGTACAAATGAGAGTTAAAATGTTTGATTTTGCGCTGTTATATTGACCGTTGGCTGTGAGTTCCTAAGCTAATGACCAGTGCATTCACTTAAGTAAGACATATGGTTAGGGTGAGCCGCTTCCATCTCTGTCGTTTATACTGAGATTTCTAATCCCATATGTATCGGTGATAAACATTACCCATGTAAAACTAATCCCATCCCAATAGTGCTTTAGAAGTTGGTTTTGCATCCAAATAATCCCAAACACATTCAGTGATGTTCAGGGCTGGACTCCGAGGTGGTCAGTCCATTGTTCTAAGAACACTAGCAGCTTCTTTGTTTGATTTGTTCTTATTGCCTTTCCCTGCCTCATGCACGTGGACTATTTTATACCTAATCTTCTCCTGAAAAATCAATAACTGGTACTCAATAGCTGTTTTGACTGGACGTTAAACCTCTGGGGTCTAAGGTCATTTTCTTGATTTGTTCATATCTTCTTAAACTCTCCTTTAAAGGCTCTTCATATAACATGATCCTCATGTGTTTCATATCAAAATGCTCCGTTATCTTCATCACTACTTTTCAAAACTGCTGCAGCAACTTCAGCAGCTGTAAACTCTCTGCACGACATTTTACACGTGTCTCGATGTGGACTGAATGAAGAATGAAGGGTTTCCGGCATGATGGGTCAGTCTTTAGTGATTTCCTGAGTGTCCATTGGTCAGTTTCACACAGAATGTGAAAAGACACACGTATCCACCAGGTCAACATGGTGGGAGGCAGATGACGTGTATCTCAGCCCCTCTTCATAGCCTCATAACTCCGGATGTGAGTCATGTATGATCTTGAGATAAGATGGAATGGAAAAGGCAACTCTACAGATTCAAGAAGTGTTTGAACCAAATTTCTGTGCTGGATTATCACAGGCACAGATACAGAAATATTGAATTTGATGCACGGGCAAGTTTGTGGACCCCAGAGGGTTACACAAATTAAGGGTCTCTGACTATTGCACAGTACTGTAGAAGTCATGTAGTGAGAAAGCTGGAGTTTTAAGGGGATTTTTATTGTAGTAGCTTTACTGAACGCTGCGTCCTTTTCATTTAGTTAATGCCAGCTGACCATCTGTGTGACATTGTGCTCAGTATCATTAGCTGACTCAGCTACGAGCCTCGACTGACTAAACAATGAGGAGACACGGTGACTCATCCAAGCCTTTCCTCAGCTCTGCTGGCTTACGGTCAAGAAATAAAACATGTAGCTGGCAAAAAAGGACCAGCAGCTTCTACAATCTTAGTGTTAGATGGGTCTTCAGGAGTTCTTTAGTGAAGACAATGGTTTTATATGGAACCATGAACACTGAAAGAGCCATTTGCATGACTAAATGGTTCTCTGCATGGTGAAATTGTTCTTAAGAGTGAGGAGAATGTGCTGTAGATGATTCTACAGAGAAACTTTTTTAAAAGGGTTCTATGTAGCACCAAAAAGCGTTCCTCTTTTGCATACAAGCTTGACATCGTAACAATAGCAGAACCCCTTTTGGTGCTATATACAGTACATTCTCCATCAATCTGAAGAACGATTTCACCATGCAGAGAATCTTTTAATCACGCAAATGGCTCTTTGAGTCTTCATGGTTCTATAAAGAACCACTGTCTTTATTAAAGGACCACTGAAGAACCATCTTTTTTAAAGAATGTATAAAACACAGGATTAAATCAGCTCTCTATTATTATTGTGTTGCATATTTTCATGAAGTGTTGAGCTTCACTTCCTCTAATGCTGTGAGAAATTTCATCCTAATCCCAAACCAATTTGTTTTTTTAAAAAAAAAAAAAAACTGTTTTCTTGATTGTGTCAAAGGTCTTGATGAAAACTCTTTAAATCATCAAACATACCAG
>JAILXH010118499.1:0-14681 GCA_023558415.1 Piaractus mesopotamicus
ACACACACACACACACACACACACACATATATATACATACACACACACACACAACAAATGAACAAAACTAAACCATATAAATAACACATTACTTAGGTTTACCTGGGTAGGGGCGAATGGTGGACACAGAGCTGGTAATGGGGGTGTAGGTGTGTGTCAGCGGGTAAGCAGATGACGGGTAAGTGGGTAAAAAGTACTGGAACTGAACTGGCACGGATGGCCTATACAAACAGAGCGAGAGAAACTGTCAGCACATCAATAAAACGCGTCTAAACAGCACGCCCGTCAGAAAATCACTGCAACTGGAAGGCAATTCTTTGCTGAGGCTTCCTCAGCTGTAAACAATTAGCACTTTATCAAATGCCTCAATCATATGAAGAATGCTTAAAACTGCACAGAGTTAGCCGTCACCTGTTGTCACTGCGGGCCTCCATGGCAACAGGGTTTGGTGAGGAGCGGTGGCCAGAGATGGGGATCAGGTTGGTCCTCTCTCCAGAGTACTCCTGCTGAATCCGAGGGGAAGTGTGGGCAATTGGCTGAGGGACCACTTTAGCTACACACACAGAAAATGTTAGGAGAGAATGGTGGACCAACCTACACCAGACAATAGAAAAATTTATGTATCTGCAAGTTAAATGGATTCTAATACAATAATGATGTGTTGTATTTTTGCCTGTATCAGAAAGTGTTTAAAAAAATAATTTGATCAGGGCAGTGATAACGTTTTTGTAAGTCTCTCTGGATAAGAGCGTCTGCTAAAAGCTGTAAATGTAAATGTAAATGACATCTTCAAGGTCACAAACATGGTTCAAAAGGGAAATTCCACCGATTTTTCAAAATTTCTGTATAATTAAACGGATGTCATTTAGTCAAAAGTCATTTAGAGTGTTTTGATGTGCAAGTCAAAAGAAAACCCAAAAGTTCTAAAGAAAACTTTTTTTTTTATGGTCACCACTACTTTACTATTCTCAACATTACAAATAAGCAGATATGTGTCGGTTCACTGATGATTCTGGATAGCAAATTAAATAGCTATATTCTGCATTGTTCTGCATTTTACATCAAACCACTCTGTGACTTTGTTTACATCTCACTGAATGAACTTTGCAGAAATTCTGAAATATCGCCTTTAAAAATTCAAGAGCCTGACACTGCTGAAAGTAGTACAAATATCCAGAACATGCAACTGAAGAAAACAACAGTTGTCTCTGCTCGACAGGTATGTTGCTCAGTGCTTACCAACAGGAATAGCAGAGCTGGTCACAGCTGTGGCGTGGGAGGAGTGGGAAGCCACTGTCATGGTGACAATGGTACTGCTGGTCATCTGGGTGTGGGGTGCAGAGCCTTTTGGATGAGAAAAAAAATCAGAGAGGCCTTCCCAGAGGTCTACTTGAAGAACAGCAAGCCTTAGAACTTCTAAAAAGACTTTTCCAAAATCCTACCTGTTGTGGTAGTCGATGGGACAGTATTAGTAGCTAGGATGGGGGCAACGGTTGCTGCAGCAACAGGAGTCACAGTGCTGAAAATAGGCTTCTGTAGAGAGGAATTCAGTCTTTTACTGAGTTAAAACATTTAACTCATAAACATTTAGTCTTAGGCTTACACAACAAAAGAAAGATTCAATGTTATTGTCTTAGCAACTGCATAACACCTGTGCACCTTATATTACATTGACATCCAAATAAGCTTGACTATTTTGATTATAGTTGAGTTGGACAACAATTATTAATTGGCAAGGTCGATCAGACATTAACTGTGTCAATTATAGAAAAAGCCAAAAAAGCTGTTTACTTAAAAGCAGCCTATAAAGCTCTTTAATGTTCACATGACACACACAGCCATTCTGTTGCCTCCTAGTGTTTCAATGCCCCAAGATAAAAGATAAAACTACTCGTAGCACAGCTGGAGCTTGGCAGTGTAGTGACACAGCAAAGTGTAACAAAACCACTCACGGCAAAATAGTCTGATTAGTCAACTGATTTAATAACACCTAACATAATAGTGAACTAAATACCAACTACATCAATGTTAAAGTTAAAAAGGTTAAAGAGTCTGACCTGCGTCATAGTGTGAGGAGGCTGGGCTTTCTGGGCACCAATGGCAGGATGCGAGGGCAGTGTGATGCGTGTGGCCGAGTCTCTTGGGGTTGAAGGGCGTGGGATACTGATGGTAGCAGCGGGAGAGTGAATGGTGAGGCCAGTTCGCCTGGAAATGCAAACAACAGTACTGTTACAAAAGCACTTCTAGCATGCTTTTATTTTACGAGTGATCCACTGTGATACAGCACATATCTTCTGTTTAATTGCTAAACTTAGCACTGGGGGAAAATAAATAAAATAAAATAAAATAAAATAAAATAAAATAAAATAAAATACACACACACACACACACACACACACACACAGTATCTCACAAAAGTGAGTACACTCCTCACATTTCTGCAAATATTTTATTATATCTTTTCATGGGACAGCACTATAGAAATGAAACTTGGATATAACTGAAAGCAGTCAGTGTACAGCTTGTATAGCAGTATAGATTTACTGTCCTCTGAAAATAACTCAACACAGCCATTAATGTCTAAATAGCTGGCAACACAAGTGAATACACCTCACAGTGAACATGTCCAAATTGTGCTCAAAGTGTTAATATTTCGTGTGACCACCATTATTATCTAGCACTGCCTTAACCCTCTTGGGCATGGAATTCACCAGAGCTGCACAGGTTGCTACTGGAATCCTCTTCCACTCCTCCATGACGACATCACGGAGCTGGTGGATGTTAGGCACCTTGCGCTTCTCCACCTTCTGCTTGAGGATGCCCCACAGGTGCTCAATTGGGTTTAGGTCTAGAGACATACTTGGCCAGTCCATCACCTTTACCTTCAGCTTCCTCAGCAAGGCAACTGTCATCTTGGAGGTGTGTTTGGGGTCGTTATCGTGTTGGAAAACTGCCATGTGGCGCAGTTTCCGAAGGGAGGGGATCACGCTCTGCTTCAGAATGCACAGTACATGTTGGAATTCATGTTTCCCCTCAATGAACCGTAGCTCCCCAGTGCCGGCAGCACTCATGCAGCCCCAGACCATGATGCTACCACCACCATGCTTGACTGTAAGCAAGAGACAGTTGTCTTGGTACTCCTCACCACACATGCTGGACACCATCTGAGTTTATCTTGGTCTCATTTGCGGGCTTTATGACACTGTAAGGCCTTGGCCAGCGTGCTATAGCACAGTTTCAGGGTATTAGCAAGCTTCTTATAGCCTAGGCCATCTTTGTGCAGAGCAACAATTCTATTTCTCACATCCTCAGAGAGTTCTTTGCCATGAGGTGCCATGTTGAATATCCAGTGGCCAGTATGAAAGAATTGTACCAAAAAGTCCAAATTTAACAGCCCTGCTCCCCATTCACACCTGGAACCTTGTAACTCTAACAAGTCATATGACACCAGGGAGGGACAACGACACAATTGGGCACAATTTGGACATGTTCACTGTGAGGTGTATTCACTTGTGTTGCCAGCTATTTAGACATTAATGGCTGTGTTGAGTTATTTTCAGAGGACAGTAAATCTATACTGGTATACAAGCTGTACACTGACTACTTTCAGTTATATCCAAGTTTCATTTCTATTGTGTTGTCCCATGAAAAGTTATAATAAAATATTTGCAGAAATGTGAGGAGTGTACTCACTTTTGTGAGATACTTTGTGTGTATTTTATGTGTGTAATATATAGTATAATAATATATATAGAATGTGCCCCTCCCCCCAAACATGTTCAATTTAGCAAATAACCTGCTTGCATTCAAATGGTAGAAGTGTGTTCTCTGTAGAGGATGAGTTCACTTATTTTTATTTCAAATCAACAAAACGTAATTTGACCAGAAGTGCCAAAACTTTTGAATATGACTATATTTAATGAAATGTCTGCGAATTGTGAAAAAAAACTTCATGGTAACTTACCCATGTACCATCTCTGCTGCATGGGTAACTGGAGGGCTGATGACCGGGGACTGGGTTCTAGCTGCTGAAATAGGGGCAACCACAGTGGGCAGGACAGCAGTGGATGTGGTGGCTGTAGGTCGAGACTGCACATGCAGGAGTTCCAGATTTAAAACCGTGAAAACTTAACATCAGTGTTTGATAACACAACACTAAATGCAAAATTCTTAACATGATGATGGAAATGGCATCATATTAAAACGAATCACCTCGTAAGACAACTTAGTTAGGGCTGCAACTAATGACTATTTTTCTACTGATTAACTTATTGACTTATTTACAGATTAGTCAATTAATCTAAACAATTAATTTTCCTCAAAAATACTGAATTATTGTGGTATTCCCTACACAAAAAAATGTGCTCAAAATAATGGCAGAAATGAAACTAACTAGATAAGGAACACATCCCATCTAGCCCAACGCGCACAAACACAAATACACTGGCACATTCAATCAACGCAGAATAAGCCCAGATTCTAGCCTGAACATGTTCTCAAACACTAATCTGAATACTCCCATAGTTTCAATGCCTTGAGTCTTCGGAAAGTTTTAGAAACCTCTCTCTCAACAAACTCAAATTGAGTTTTTTTAAACCGTAGTGTTGTATGGAGCCAAAAAACCTGATGTCATGCACACAACCGTTACATAGTAGTATTCAGAAAAAGCATTTGTTATTTTAATTAAAGCATTTTGGTAATCAAAAAGGTAAATTCATAAAAACAATTTTAAAATAATGATGTCAGTTTAAAATATCAATGTCGATCCATTTTCGACATCGACATTATCGATTACGTTAATTAATCACAGCAGCCCGAAAATTGGTACTCTAATATTACAGTATAAAATGACTGGCAAACAAAGCTCACACAGGGATTTGAATGTACCTGAATAGACTGGTGGATGATGTGCTGTACGGCTGTGGGCTGGCCCGGGCCTGCATTAGCTCCACATGCAGGTCTCAGAACAGTAGGGCCTTTGGTGCTTGACATGACAGCTGCAGCAGCTGCGCCTGAAATGCAAAGCACAGAAAAACACAGAGGGTCATTACACTCACTTGGAGTGACTTCATCTTACTGTAACAATCAACAGCTAATATCCAAAATATAGCATAAAAAAGCTGATCATGACTGGAGTGCATCGTGTACAGGACTGGCTGTACTTTGTTACAAATATTCTAAGGCCTACATTTCAAGGTTCTTCATGTAATTACCACGTTTTGAGTGAATTGACTTTAATAAACATGTTGCTTCAGAGTTTGGTAAACTTTGGTAAAATGTCAAATTACATGTTTTGTAAATTCTCTAGCTAAAAAGAACTTAATATCAAAATCTGCTTGAAACAAACAAAGACATATTTCTACAAAATCTAATGCCTGATTACAGCATATTTGCGGAATTTATTGTATTTAAGAAAAACTGAAATAAATTGTGGCATGTGCAAAAGACTGGGCACCCTTTTAGTCTATCTACAAGTGTTGTTTTTTTTAAGGTCTCAAAGCTAATTCGACTCATTAGGCCTTAATCTGAAAAGTCAGGTACTCCAGTTCCAAAGTGCAACATATTATCTAACCCCCCTCTCAGGCTGCTGTGCTTACACTCTACAACCATAGGCTCATCTAAGCGACTCAGGATCTGAAATTAAAGATAAAGATAATCTTACAAAGCAAGAAAAGACAAAGAGATATCTAAACACTTCCTGCTTGCAACTTTCACTGTCTAACTACTGAAGTTAAGTACTGACTGGTCAGGTATGCAAAACTAAACCCCCACATTACCGCCAAGGACCTACAGGAAGAGTACAGCAATTGTGAAGCACCACCGTGCAAGTGTTCACCTACATGTAAGGGTCATCAGAATGTAACTTTTGATCATCAAAAAAGTGAACTTCTGAAGTAAACAAAATACAAGCTACATTTTGAAATTAAGTTCTGTGGTGTAATTAAAAACAGAAAAAAGGGAAAAAGCATTTTAAGAAAATAACACCTTGCCAACTGTTAAGCATGGGGGCGGATCTATTAAGCTGTGGGGTAGTACGGCAGCCGGTGGCACAGCAGAGAGAAGAAAGGAGTCTACTAAATATCAACAAATCCTAAAGGCGAATCTTCCACAACCAGCGAAGAAACTGAAGAAGCTGCATATTACAAGATGACAATGATCTAAAACGCACCAAAACCAACCATGAACTATTTCAAGAAACAAAAGATTTAAAGTTTTGAAATAGTCTTCACTGTCCCCACATTTGAAAATCTGTGGTTAGATCTCAGACATGCTGTGCATGCAAGAAGTCCCATTAATATATCTAAACTAGAAGCATACAGCAAAGAAAAGTGAATGGGGAGAAAGACTATTAGCTGACAAGTGTTTGAAGGCTGTGACTTCAGCCAAAGGGGTCTTACTAAGTACTGACTGAAAGGGTGCCCAAACATAAACTCATTAACATATTCCATGCAGAAGTGGGGTTAACGTCATAACAAAAAGGGTCACTGCTAAAATGCCTGAACTATCACATACAACTGTAGTTACTACAAAGAAAACAAACTCAAGGCTTTAACAGCACCACTAACACAGAACACTGTAAATATGAGCTGAAACTTGGAACAGAATTGCTTTAAGCTGACCTCGGGGCAGGTGGGAGGTGAATGTGTGAGGGGGAGCAGCCGGAGATCCAATCTGCAGTGCAGGGGTACCACTCCTGATGATCTGCACGTTGGTAGCCATGAGGTGGTGGTGCAGGTTACTTTGTCCCTGCAAGAATAAAAGAGAATTTACATTCTCCATCTCCATGTTCAGCTCTGTGAATAAAACAAATACATCCTACATTTGGACAAATATAAGGACACACCAATGACTGTTGCAGCCCTACCTGCTGACCACTGATGGTAGCCACAGGGATGGAGGCTGGAGCCATACTGCTCTCCAGGGTAACAGTAATATGTCCAGGCACCTTTGCTGGTCCCGGAATGTGCCCTTGACTAGCAGCTGGAGCAGGGGCAATAAGTCGACTGGGCACTGGGGGCTTCAGGCCAGCCTGAAAGAAAAAAAAAAAAAAATCAACAAAAGCTTCCAGTAATACTGCATGGCTGATATCTGATATTAATGTAACCAACTCAACTCATATAGATCTTCCAATACATTCTTGCTTGTTCAGAAAAGTGTGATTAAAACAACAGGTTGAGCCAGAGGTGGTGGTACAGTTCTATGCAATTAACAGTGCAAACACTCATCAAAACAATACACACACACAAACATAACTAACTTTTAAAAATCCCAACTATGCACATAAAAATGTAGAGAAATACACACATTTATCTTCAACACTTGCTGTGCAAACCTAACTGCGCTGCAGTAAACAGAATTTGGTCATTTAAATTAGAAACTGATTAAATTATTCAGCTTTCTTATTCACCCAGAAATCACTGTCTGCACATCCTAAAAAGAAAACAGTATGTGCCTTTAAGCCTGGGGTCAAAGTATTTGTCATGTTTGAAAGAATTAATTAGGTATTCTCTGTTTAACATCAAAACCTTTTCAACGTGAGATACGAGGAAAATGTAACACAAGTACTGTACTGTCACTTTCCAGCTCTGTTAGGGACATAAGTGACCCAAGTAAAAGACTGCGAAACACTAGGCACCTTCACTGCTCCCTCAGTGAAGGCAGGCTGCTGGGGCTGGGCCAGGTGGGCTGGTGGAGCAGCCACAGTGACTGTGGGGCTGGGCTGGATAGGCACATGCTGGGGCAAAGCTGAAGGCGGGCCCAAAGCCTGCACTTGAGGATAGGGCCTGACCACTACAGTCTCTTGCTTCTCATCACGGAATGGTAAAGCCCCTCCACCAGCACTGCCAGTGGGCAGAGGGTCCTGAGGATGATCTGCCTCTCTGTTGCCTTCTTCACCACCTAGGAAAAAATTACAGAAGGGTTTACTCGCTGATTCAAAACATTCTGAAACATACAGAGAAGAACTAAAAAAACAGATAAATAAGCTGGCAGTGTGCCTCTACCTGGTTGGTTTCCTTGCATGAGGCTATTGTTGCCAGTGGGTGCAGGACCTTGGGCAACCCCTGAAGGTGGCAACGGCGCTCTAGGAAACTGCTGAGAGCTCATCTTCTGTCAATAACCTGAGAGCGGAGAACAACTGATGAGAGAACACCTTACTTTCTGTTAAAAAGACACTATTAAATGATTCAGTGGTGAAGCTCAGAGACGTGTGAACATCTTTATTTTGGTTAGTCTACTGTGGAGGCTTTGTAGGCCTTGTCATAACTTTACACTCAACTAAAGACCTATTATATACTACTTAATTAGCTACCATTTCACTCAACATTAATCTAACCTTAATTGAGTTTCAGCAGACAGTTTGTTAATAATCTGCATCTCCAGAATATGCACACAGGGGTCAACCCAAATAACATGGAACCAAATAACTTCTCCATCTTAGTTTTTTGCTAAACCAGTCCGCCTAAAACATCCTACACTACTTGGGTTAATACTTAAACGCTTCGCAGCCGAATGCTTGACACAACACTGGCTACAGTGTAAACAGTGCTTGAGCACATAACAATACAGCAGCCAAGTTCACAGCTCACTTCTCTTTGCCTTCTTTTTAAACGCAATACAAGCCAGCCAAGTGAGCTACCTTTACTTTATCGATGAAAAATTAACCAACGTTAACTTTTCCCACTTCAACAAACCCAGGTTAACGTTAATGCTAGCAAGTCATTAACGCGGCAGTAAGACAAACACAGGCAGCGAACAGAGCTAGCTAACGTTAATGTGAACATGAAAGCGAATTGTGGACGTTATTTTAACCACACGGCTTTACGCAGCATTTATCAGCAGAAACAGTTCGCTTAATATTCTACAATCACACAGTAAAACGCTAATGCAAGTTATCTGTACAGCTGTGCTCGGGTTAAGACGGGTAGCTTAGCTTAGCTGCGAAACATTATTTACCAGATTCTTAATAGCTGTCCGTCGAAGCGCTTCTGCGGCTGTGATAGCGGCCGACTTTCATGGTTTTTATAATCGGATTGATTTTTAATCTTGTAGCACGATTTCGTCACTGCTCTAGTTCTCAGAAACGAGAGAAAAAGACTGATATTTTGTCCTGCAGTACCGGGACTGTGAGGGTTTAGCGCCGCTCCATCGCTGTGGCGTGAAAACAGCAGCAACGAACAGTTTGAAATGGACGAAAGAAAAGGGCAAAACTGCTCTTCAAAATACTAGTCTCCATCTCACTGTATTAGCCATCAGACAAGCGCTGGTAGGATTTGCCACAGTACATTAACTGTAAATTTACAGTGAATTAATTCACGAATTATTTAGATAATAATAATAATAATAAATGAGAGAAGTGATCGTATTAACAATGTGCAGGTTACAGTTATTTCTAAGACTTTTATTTTTCCATGTTAGCTTTAGCTTTAGCACGGGCTATGTTTTACGTACTGTTACCAGAGCCGGTTTAAAGGCAGCCTCGCTACTTCCTATTTCTCCCGTTCTGTCAAAAAACAGACTGCAAAACGCCAGAGGGCGCCCACGAGCGAGTCCTTTAATGGGGATAAACGGAGCTAAACGGTTAAAAATGAAAAGTTAAAAGAGTTTCTTATCATCAGGACTTTCCTCTAATTTTGGAAAGTAAAAGGATGTATTTCACTGAAAAAAGCAAAGAAAACTTACCTGTATAGTTCCCTTTTCTATAGCAACGCTAGTATTACTGTTACCGAGTTCCTGATTGGTTGGTATTACTGCTATTGAGCGCTGATTGGTTGGCGAGCTGACAAGCTCTGGTCAGACTAAGCGGGGTGTTCGCGATCACTGACGTCATTAATATACACGAGGCGCCGTTATGAACTCCGATAACTTAAAGAGTTCAAAAGCGCGCAGAAATAAAACAGCGGTGTTACAATGTTTTGCGATGTTCTGTGTTCAGGACTAAAATGAATTCTTCTATACAAAAATAAAAAACTATCGTTTAGCTCAAATGCTCCATATTAACCCGTTTGTTTTGGACGGGGAGGGGGAGATGCTCTCTAGGGTTTGACAAACCCGGAACACGTTGCTGAGTGGCGCCTCCCTCTACAAATTCTCTGCTGTTACTACCTTGCTGAAGTAAAATAATGTAATACAAGAGTACGATTTTACAAATAATACTTCTAATAATTATGGGAACTGGGTGTAAAACATATTACATTTAGCTTGGCCAGACCCAAATACTCCAAAAAGACCAATTTTATATCACATTCCTGCCCATTTTAGTCCATTTTAAGGCAAAAAGTTCACGAAGGTAAAACTGGACTGTTGGAAGGTAAATGTATCGCCTTCAATTACGTTTCAAATATATGGTGTTTGAGAGGGATGAAAACGTCACTAAAAAGTCAGAAAATGTATCTTTCTTACGTCTGCCACTAGATGGCAGGATTAAGCTAGAGGTCAGTAAATCAACTTTTATTTTCAGCACTTGTTCTGAGTAGCGAAGGTCAAAATGTCAGTACATTTTCTTGGGTTACTACAGAACTCCAGTGTACAAGGACATGCTGTAATCTATTAAAGGTGTACTGTAATTTACATCCATGTTAGACAATAACAAGGATATAAATTTCCACGTTTGAACCATCCTGACACACTTCCGCATTCCACAGCACATTGTAAGAGGAACAAAGCCTGTGTAACTAAATGCCCGAGACACTATTGCATCTGAGGTGTTCAGTTACACATATTCACAGTTCTGCAGACCATCTCACCTCACTACTGCATTCCAGAACTCACGGCGTAACAGCAACAAAAAGAGGAAGACGTGCGGCCTACTTGGCCCAAAGTCAGGAACAATTTTATTTCTTGCTTCATGGCCAGCTCAAAATGAACAATATCATCCAAGTGCTGTGAAGAAAACCTTCAGTTCTCAAACAATGCTGTTGTCAGGCCGATACCATCGCTCAACTACTTCAGTGACCTGACGCTAGCCTGATGTTATTGTATGTTTGGCCCTGCGGTGGCTGTGGTCCGACGGCAAGAAACTACGTCCCAAAATATCTCCCAGCGTGATTGTCCATGGAAATTGGGATCAGAAGAACAAATGTTCCAGGCTTCCTGTCTGGCTCCAGTCCAGATTGCATTCCAGGGGCCTCCACCAATATTTACACAAGACATTCCTCCATATTCCCCCCTAAAATCACTAGAATTGCTCTCTCTTCATCTGAATACCAGAGAAACATGCATGCCATTGCAAGGGTAATTTGTCTCTGCCTCACTCGTAATTAGTTCTTTTGTCAGGTATAACAAATCTTTGAATCTTATCAGATTGGAAAAAAGCCTGTGTGGGTTTTCCCCTGGGTTGAAGCATTGGGTTCATATAGTTGCTTCAGCAAGACAAGTGAGATTTCAGAGCACTGGGCTACTGAGTTGACTTTGGCGCAACACAGCTGGGCAATAGACAGATACGGACTGTTCCACATGACTATCAGTCTCTGGCTTGAGTTTCATGCTAAAGAACTAGATCCAGTGTCAATGTAACATTGTAAGATTACCTTACACTGTAGGCTTCTCTTAGATATTATATTGTCACATCTTGTTATTCATAACAGTATGTCATACAGTTACTGAAACTATTCTAGATCACTTAAAAACTCAACAAAGCAGTCAGGATTGGGATATATCAGAAAGCAAGTATTGGGAAAACATATTCAAAATACAATATCTGTATTCAGTCCAAGTTACAATTTGTAAAGGCAGTATTGAGAATACAGTAACTTTTTACACTTTTAGGAGAATACTTTTAGAATACGTACCCACTAAAAACATACAATCTTCAAAAGAAACACCATCAATGCTTGTTTATTAACTATTTTAAAATCAGAACAGTATTTAGCAAACAGGCTTGTTAGAAAAACTCTGAAGAGTGGATTGATAATTCAATGTGATGATCAGTTATTAATCTCAGTGTTACTGAGCTCTGGTAAAGCCTGAGTAGACTGATAAATCAATATGATGATCAGTTATTAATCTCCGTGTTACTGAGCTCTACTAAAGCCTGAGTAGACTGATAATTCAATGTGATGATCAGTTATTAATCTCAGTGTTACTGAGCTCTTTTGAGGGACGATCAAACTCTTGCTAGGGTGATTATGCGAGCAGCAGTGGAGTGAAGCAGGCGATGTGGGTAAAAATGTTTCGAATTTTAGAACTTCACTTCATTGATAAGAAAATTTTTCATGAAATACATTTGCAGAAGAATTACAGGAAAAGAATTGCCAACTAGTAACAATGAGAAAGAAAGACAAAAAATATATATATTTACATGTGTCTCATTCTTAATGTATTCTAAATGTAATGTGTTGTAATGGAATACATTACTGGATACATGTAGGGCAGTGTATTCAGCCATCTACTTTTTCAAAGTATTTTGTCTAACCCTACATGCAATTCATGTGATGTCAAAGTAGTGGCTGTAATTTTCAATTACTTGTTAGCTACATTAGCCTTATTGCTCCAGTGTAAAAGTAAAGAGGCAAACTTCAGGCACCAAACATTGAGTAATTGACAAATAGTGTCAATTTGATTTTTGAATCCTCGCTTTGACGTAAAAAGCAGGCATGTTTTCTAGAACCAGGGGTCAGATACATGACAGACCATTTGGGATCTGAAAAGTCTCTGAGCACTGACAACAATCCCTGGGCTTTAGCGTCAGGTTACTGTCACATTTCTTTGGGGGCATTACATCATCTGGATATCAGGGCTACTTGGCAGTCCCAGCTTGATGTGTGACCCCAGGAGTTGTAGCTATTTTTCCGGAGGACCAGTGTGTTATTTCTGTCCCCTACCTCACCGCCCACCCCACTACACCCCTTTAGAAAGGTGTCTCTGCACAGCTGAGGCATGTGCTGAGGCTACATTTGAATAAATGGTAACTCTTTTACCTCATCTGTAAAAAACAGGCTCATAAAATCGCACCATTTGCCTATTTGCATGACAGACATGAGCTCATTTTGGTCAGAAATTCGCAGGCAATTCAGAGATTGAGATGATACCATTAGAATGTGCTTTGGTGGACCTTGTCCATGAGTTTACTCGAGCAAAGATTAGTACAGTGTTTTTAATTTTGTGCCTCACACTGCAAAGGAGCAGACAGGTGACAACCCCAAACTCCAATCAAGGCAGTAAACAGTCATTCACTGTGGAATGAACAAGTGCTGTTCGCAAGACAGAACCTGATAAACGGCTATAAAATCATGGCCATATGTCCATAAACCTGTTAACAACAGTTATGATGTATCAGTCATGATTGAGAATAGCTATAATACAGAATGTACTTCCTTATCAGATTTTATAAAAGCAGTCCGCTGCATTCCCAAAATGATAAACCTCTGAACTGAAAACAGCAATGTTTAGAGGCAGCGTACTGCACAGTGTTGTTATAGTTAGTGTGGCAACAAATTGTTGATTATGCTACGGTGCGTATCACAATCAGTCAGCGTTGGCTAAACTGTTGTTTTTATTGTTTGTTTGTTTCCCTAACCCTAACCTCACCCTAGATAAGTATTCTATCTAAAATACTGTGAAGGAATGCAGTGAGTTAAACCCAGCACACCCACAAAATTGATTATGAACATACAAGCATAGAAGGTAAGAACATAATATTTTGCCAGGGATAAAAAAAACAATGTTATTTAAGACATCCTTTCTTCAGATAATCACCTTAGATCCAGAGACATGAGTGAGCTGTTTTTTTTTATCCTTTTCCCATACCAACGTGACACCCCTACGTTTTTACTCTAAAAAATGGCAACCTTCACCTTCTCGACTGTAGAAAAAAAACAGCAGTGAGAGAACGGCCTGATGGATGCCAGATTTTTACCCGCAGGAATGCTCCTTTGCCCTACTTTCGCAGACAGCAATTTATCTATGAATGAATTACTGTGCGAGCTTGAGAAGTGGGAGTGTTGCTCAGTGTCTGCTGTTTGCGCAATGCTGTACTGCATGTAGGAAATCCTGACAGCCCCTGGGGGGAAAGCATCAAACTACAGTGTCACTGGCAATTAGATTAGACACTGTCCTGTTGTGGAAAAATGATAACGAGGATCTGTGGAGAGCAGGTGCAGTAAAGGGGGTAAACCCATGAGGCCTGGGTTCATGGGAAAGAGTGAGGAATTGTTTATATTTGCATCTATGTTCAAGTACATATATGTAATCCCATAGTATTGCATAAATATTCTGTCTTTGTGGAATCAATCTATCTATCTATCTATAGAAGCCAAGGGAAAATGATCTAAGTGACGTTAAAGGGTTCATTATTGGAGCATGGATGGCAGGAGTTTCAGTCACAAAGACTGCTCAGCTGGCTACTGTTTCAATAGGAACAGTAATTAAAGTGTCATCAGCATTTAGATCTATGGGAAAGAGATCAGTACATAAGGTTGGAAATTGTGGCTAAAAGTGCACATTTAGTGGCCGTGATGCTTGTGCATTAGTGCAGTACATAAGGAAAAACAGTAGAGCAAATGCTCCTAACGTGATTAAATGCAAGACTGGATGAGATTGTATCAGCAAGAACAGTTCATTCACAACTACAAACCCATTTCCAAAAAAGTTGGGACAGTGTGTGAAAAACTAATAAAAACAGAAAGCAGTGATTAGTCAATTCTGTTTGGCCTGAATTAAATTCAAAATAGTAAAAAAAAAAA
>JAILXH010118503.1:1680-14470 GCA_023558415.1 Piaractus mesopotamicus
TAGGGGACTGTGTGTTAATGTGCTGTTTGCATTAGGCCAGTGAGCTGCTTCCAGCTGGGGGCACTGAGGCAACCGTACCTGAGTGTGTGTGTTTGGCATCAGCCCAGACCCACGCTGGCAGGTGAGAGACTGGTTTAATCTAGGATATATCTAGTGTGTTTGTGTGTGTGTGTCAGAGCGAGAGAAAAAACATATAAGCATAGTCTTTCTGTGAGGCTGTGAATGTATACTGAGTTGCTCAGAGGTTGTTCATAATGGTCACTGATACACATCAAAAATTACTGTAAACATAGGATTTAGGCAATTAAGCATGTTTTGAAATACTTTGTAGATTCTTCTTTAGCCTTTGTGACTGCTTATGATGTATATTAATGAGTTAATTCTTCATGCATATCATGTAGAGCCAGACTCAGATTAATCCCTAAGGCTTGACTGAAAGGAATTGTCAGTGGTGATTCACTATTGGCTCTGCAATTCAGGGCTTGACCTGGCTTAGTCACACAAACTGGCCCCTAGAGTTGGCTTTCCCAGATTTTTTTTTCACTTAAAAAATGGATTATAAACATAGTGAATTCATACACTTGTTTTCATACACTCTTTCTATTCATAACTTCTGCAGGTATTGTAGTAATTCTGTTATTTCATAGTTTTGGTTTGAAACAAAAGGGTCAAATGCCCAAAGGAAAATTATCCACACTTTTTTTCTAGGTATCTAAGTTAGATACAGCCAGGCAAATGTTCCTATTGCTTTCAATAGCTGAACTGAAAGCCAAATGTGTCAGATTGACCACTAACATAATTAGGAATCAAACCAAGTCTTGATTTACAATGGATGGGACCAGATTCAAGAGAAAAACATCTAAATATATCACTGACTGTGTGATAGCCTGACCAGATCTTAGTCATTTGTTAGAAGTGGAAGACACTGTAAAATAGCTAGTAGGTAAAATATATGTTCACATGTCTGTTACAAGCTTCAAATAAAAATTGGAAGTTTGTAAAAAGGCATTTAATGTCCATGTTTAATATAGAATGGCCAAAAAATGCAAATCGCTTTAGCTTAGCACTAACATACAACTAAAATCCCATAGGGGCACCAGATGAAATGAGCATTATTACACAGGTGTGCTTTTTTAAACATTTATGGCTCAGACTGAAGGCCTAGTTTTAATCGTCACTTTTCACCACTGTATAATACATATAGGGAAAAACAGGACTGTGCGAAAGTCTTAGGCATCTGAGAAAATGATATCTAAAACTCATCTGAGCAGCAATCATTTATTAATGTTACACTAGCGTTAGACTAACATTAAAATAAATACAAATAAACCAATGATTTCTTGTGTGTCAGTGTTAGCTTAATTATCTCCAAAACTCCATTCCAATACCTAGTTTAGCTCATCAATACGTCATTATTTAATTTCAGAAATCTACGCAATGGCTGGAGTGCAGCGAGAAGTCAGGAACCAAACTTACGTTCTTCTGACTGTGTTCTAATAAGCAAGAAACACTTTATTTATGTTTATTTGTATTATTTTCAGTGTATGTAGTGTTTCCTTTTTACTGGTAAAAGTACATTTACTGCCACAATAAATAGTTTTAAACAAGTTTCTTAGCAGCCTAAGGCTTTTGTGCAGTACTGTACATGTGACCTCACATTCTGACATTGTATAAAAACAAGTTTGCGCATGTGTGTGTGTGTCTAAAAGAGCATTTTGTGTTGCTGCCTTGCCTCTATAGGCTCCATTGGTTCCTCAGGGTATCAGTATAATCCAACACATCCCATTTTTTGCCTGTGTGGTTGTGGCTATTGCACAGCTGATTAATAAAACCTTACACTTGCACACAGAGCATCAGTCATAAAGCCAAATTTTACTCCCTAAAAATCACACTGCAAAATCCATAGTACTGTCTGAAGTCTGTCTGAATTTGTACTTTAATACAGATTTGGATGATAAAGCATGAGCCAGAGAAATGTTCATTATCTATGCTTGTTCTCCTCCGCGCATAAACACACACCATCATTTCTTTCTTTGCTCTCAGAACATCTGATGGAAAATGCGGACGTCAAAAAAGCAGTAGCGAGGTAGATGGTAAAGACTGAGACACGTATCTCATTACTTTTCGTATTGCACAAGTTCTCTTTGAAGCTTGTCCTTGTCACAAAAAGACATTTATAATACACTGCTCAGTGCAGACTGCATTATGTCTTAAAAGACCATTATTTGAAGCTGCTATTCAAAACAGGGTTCTACTGAAGCATACGAGATGCCCTCATGTATAAATCAATTAAATCCTCCTGTAAATAATTTGGTGCATGTCTAATTACACTACTTGGGTTGTGAGGTGCTTGCCAGAGAAAAATAATGCACACACACATACACACTTAGCTGTTTGAGGTATTCAACATATTGGCCAAAAAAAAAAAAAAAAATCTGGAATTACAGCATTGACTTCCACTGTGTGTGTGTGTGTGTGTGTGTGTGTGTGTGTGTGTGTGCGTGCGTGTGTGTGTGTGTGGGCACCAGTACCGCACACAGGCCCCACATTGCCCTCAGCGACTCAGTAAGGACTCTTGATAAGGAGAATTAGTCAAAACTTGGGAGCTGCCAGTCTGTGCCAATTAAACTTTAATCTGGGGCTGAAACAGGCACAAATAAATTAAAGCCTTATGAGAGGCAATGTGCGCTCCCCTGATAATGCCGGATTGAAGCCTCTTCCGGCTGCTCCGCGCGCCACGCTGTCGTCAACTGCACTGAGGGGGGAAAAAATCATGGCAAGCTACTCAGAGAGCAGAGAAAAGCTACTTGTAAAGTTTGCTGTCTGCAGTGCACCGTCAAACACATTTCTGTCTGCGCGTGTGTGTTTGAGTGATTGACTGTGCTCTAGTCAGCGAACTTTACAAGTGCCTTTTTTATGCTAGGCTATACTATGCTCTTTGTGTGTTTTTCCAGAAAGAAACTGTCATGGTTTAGTAATAAAACTAGAGGAGAGACAGGTTTGACTTACAAAATGAGGAGCAACTGAATGGTGTCATTTTGTTTTTAAGGTTAGGTTTAGGGTCGAGCTGCAGTCACACTAAACATTTTCAGCTGAAAAATGGGCGTGGTCCAGAAGAAAAACCCTTCATGTTGTTGCAGTTAGTTAGCAAGCTAACTTGCGAACCATAAACTGTAACAATACGAAGAGGTCAAGCAATAGCAGTAGACTGAAGTTTGCATGTCAGAGTTCACCAAAGTTGAAGTTGACACCGAATCAGAGCAAAAGTAGTTGGGAAAGTAGAAGGATGTACTCCATAAAAAGTCAAATAAACCTGTATGTTTGTATATCAACTTGTATCTAAATATGTATATTTAAGTTTTTCTACAGCAAAAAGGTTTTGTGTAGTAAGATGCTAGCATTACTGCTACTGAGAGCTGGTTGGTGAGCTGAGCAGATCATCGGCTGAGTATAGCAGTTCGTGCTCACTGATGTCATGAATGTACACAAGACACAGCTAGAAAGTCATAACTGAAGTTCAAAAACATGCAAAATTATAACAGCAATGTTGAAGTATTTTATGCCATTCTGCATTGAGAAAACAAGTCTGTTTGTCTGTATTAAAAGACTATTTACTGATTCTAGTTTTGCAAAAGAAGCTACACCTGTTCTCACTTCAGAGCGCCCTCTAGTGTCCAGCCCAGAAAACATTTTCAAGCGGCTGTTCTTCTCGATATAAGTTCTCTGGAAACAGCTCATGGTGGGAGTTTCCAATGAAATTAATGCACATTTGCTGATGACGTTTCATTGGGAAACGCAAATGTGAGGCCTTTAGCCTCATAAAATATACATTGCATATCATCACTCAGACATTGTCGCTTTTCAAAAAAAAAAAAAAAAATCATGTATCTTTATTATGTTTTGTTTCGTTTTTATTTTTCTGCGTTGCTTGAGTGCTGTTGCTGTCCTTTACATTGTGTGAAAATTCTATGATGACCGTACCAACAGAAATGCTCCAAAATCACTTGGAATAAAGCCTCTATACACTAACTTTCAATGTAAAATAAGCATGTTTTCGCCTTCTCCTGTAAATGTCCAATTTCGGAGATATATGATTTTCTTTGGACAGTGATGACATACAATACATGGACATGTTTTTATGTTTATTTGTTTGCAGCTACACTAGACCTTTGACCTGTACTGGGCTCCATCCTATAGGTTCTATGTGCTATATGCTAGCTTAGCATTAGCTATTAGTGCTAGCCCTTGTCCTGAAGCAATCTGTAGACGATGTCACTGTCTCTCTATTGCACCTACGCTATTGAATTTCTCTAATCACACTTGCATTTTAAATTGTGCTAATTTGCCTTCAACCCAAGCTTAACAGGCCACTGTTTTAATTGGAAATAAAGCAGTAAGAAAGGGTTTCAGCTCAGCTAGCTAGCTGATGGGGTCTCTGAGCTACAGACAGGCCAACAGGCTGTAGGCAGGCAGCTCTATACTGATATATACTATATGATGACAGCTTTCCATTAATATTTTTAAATGAGTTAGTTCGCTTATCTCCCGCCACCCGCCTGGCCTGTGCACTGGTGTTTAATTTCAAAGCGATTTCTTTCGAACATGAGAATATCATTTATCCATATGTGCTGATGCTGTGGCCTGCCTTGATCAGGGATGATTAATTTCATTTATCGTTTATGCATTCATCTGACTGTTTTTGAAATAATAATAATAACAATAATAATAATAACAAAATAATAATAATAATACCCAAAGAATCATCATAATCACAGTGAATGCATAGAAACAGTGGGAAACTACCTTGGCTTTTGACTGGGTAGTAGAATTATCATGCATGTGTATATAATAAAATTAATTCTGTGTCTGTGGCTTTTTGCCTTGGGCAGTGGGAGCAGAGTCAGTTTTGTATTTATAATAGATCAGAAAGCTGTTCATGAATAATACACATTCTGGGAGCGAGCGTGCGCTGCTGATGTGTGTTTGTCTTTGGCCACTATCAAAGTGAACACGCAATATTGTGATAATCCATAGCTGATGAATTCAAGGCTGACTCGCCTTAGCTAAGTTCAGCTAATTTTCAGACATGGGTTGCCTCCGTAATTGAGTTTCCAATAACATTATGATTATTCCTTGCCTCATGGTAATTGAATTCGAGGTTGCCTTTTTTTCAAGGTTTTTTTTTTTTTTTGCTTTGCTTTTCTGTACCGCTGCAATATTGTGGATGGGGTTTTTCAGGAAGGCGCCAAAATCTTCATGCAAATGTATTGTAATCACACATCCCAGCTCACTTAACTTGATTTTGTCTATTATTGCTCACATTTAGCCCATAATAAATGACAGGGCGTCCGATGCTTATGAGAACGAAGTAAATTATTGCGGCTGATTATTTCTGAGGCGGATTCGGAGGAATGTTTAACTCACTCGAGCACCACCGGACTGGGCTCTAGCGGATGCAAAATGCATATTCACTGATTACCGCTCTTCCTTCCAGTCTCCGAAGAGATGGCGGACAGAAAAAAGGAGCACTTATGTTTTTAAATTTACTGTATTTATAATCTTACTGTCTGTTTAGTTCCTCACCCCGCCCCCAATCTCTCGCTCAGCTTTGTTACATATACATAGCTTTGCCTTCGCTCATGTTTCTCATGTTTCTGAGATGCTCTCCTAATTCAGCATGCTCGCCCCAATCCACATCTGTTGCATAATGCAAGGAATATAGACAGCAACGCTGAGAACAGCAATATAAATTTCATCAGAGTTCCAGAACCAGCTGGAGACATCGAAAGAGAGAGAGAGAGTGAGAGAGAGACTCTTTCTCTGCATTCTGGGACATCATGGCTGCCTTCTTCACAATCCACCCAGGTTCCCTTGTCTTGACTCCGATGCTGCCAGATTCAACCCCCCCCCCCAATTTCAGCCATATGAATTTTTCAAGCCGTCGAAGAACGGAGTCAGTGCAGCGAGGCAGCCAGGCCCCAAACAGAGTTTTTTAGCATTGGAAGCAGATGCAGGCAGAATATTTGAATGAGAAGGGGAAGCTTTTGTCTGTGGCGGGTCAGTCGGGAGCTGAGTGGGGGAGAGAAAGAAAAGAAGAATGAGGGAGAGATGTGTGGGTAGTTAGTGGCGGGTTGATGGCAGCAGATATTCACAGCTGTCCGAACTGTCACATTGCGGGGTCTTTAAAGGCCCTGTGCGCTAAACCAGAGTCAGAGACACTCCGCTCCCAAACACAGAGAGAGAAAGCCATTAAACCATGATGCTTTCATGTGCTATCAGAATTATTTTCGTTATTTTGAGTTTCTCCACTACAGAATTGCACATCAACATCTCATCAACTTGAAGTGAAGTAATTATAAGTCAGAACTTCAGAAAAAATTTAATGCACATTTATGATAAATTACCAACTTTTACCCCAGTGATATGTTCAAGTCTAAAGTAGTCAGTATACTATACTGACTAGGTCTGAGTTGTCAAACTGGGTTCTTCTGAGATTACAGTATTTCCTCTTCTAACGCTTGCTGTATTTAACTCACCAACTCTGCAGAGCTGGAATAAACCCAGTTTGACATCTCTGAAATAGGTTTTTGCAAGGGTTGTGTGCAATATCTCATTTGTGCCCTATAGCCAATGACGATTAACATTATTACCAGTGCATAGCATGTGATTTCAGAAAGAAAGACCAGACAGACAAATACAGACTGATCCTCTTAATTGATACCTGTAGATCTTTTATGCAATAACAACCCATTTCAACACAGCTGGTTATAATGCCACACAGAAGTATGCTTAAACCAGTGAAAATGAATACGCTTGAGTTTCTACTCAGAAACTTATAAGCTTCTTAACTTTGTTCTTCCTTATGATTTGGCATTTTTTGCTATATGTATAACAAATTACACATTTATAGCCTATAAATCACTTCTTGTTGGCATAATAAAACAAGTTGTGGTTAGGCTATTAATATCAGTAATAGGCTGTCTTTTTTAACTTGTAACCACAGTATTAAATTAAATATTCACACATGCACACACACATATATATCTACATCTATCTATATCTAAAAATGCCAAAGACAACATAATGTATGAACATGGACTACATCTTAAAAGAAAATGAAGATTACGAGACAAATATCATTATTTAAATCTTCCAACTTGATTGGCAATCACAACAGATGAGCTCTATCAATGATTGACAGCACTGTCATCAGTCAACTCAAGCCTAGTTTTAGCAAAGCTAGCTTGCAATGTAACCAAAACAACTTAGCTAGCAATAGAAATGCTTGTCAACCATTACCATTACGTTGATTAATTTGCTAAGAATTTGTATGACGAGTGCTTTATCTACCTACATTACATACCAGATACCTATCACTCATTAACATTACGTTTATATTCAGTGAGCATTGCTTTACATTAAAGACTCTGAGGGGATGGTTGAAAGAATAAGTGAGCTTTTTTAAATGACTGTATTTGTAATCCTGTCTAGCGCCTTTTCTGTCGTTTAGCGTCGGTACATGTAATCTTTTCTGAAACATTTCAAATGTAATTCAAAATTTTTAGGCCATGGACATTTACTTATACTTGTATGTACATTTCTACAGTGGGGGCAAAGTACATAAAATAGACCAGGCTAGTTAACCAGGTAATGCATTTAAATGCAAAGGCTTCATAACTGTGACTTTGTGAGTGGGAAATGGGGCCATCCAACAAGCACATGAAGACAGCATCAGTCACCCCCTCGCCAGGGGGATATATTATGTGTTCTGTGTATGTGATTGTCATGTGGTCTCAGTCATCTCTGTTGAGGACACAGTTGTCTTAAATTAAGCTGGATTGACTGATTGATTGGTTGATTGATTGATTGACTGTCCTGACTGAATGTAAGAGGACATTTGTAGTATTTCTGGGAGTGAACAATCAGAGTCTGCACGGGAGTGCAAGGGGATGGAGAGAAAGAGAGGGGCTGGGACAACTTTCAGCAAAACATGACACACGAATGAGAACTCCGTCTCATTTGCATATGCTGACATTTTGCGGAAAATATTTCAACGTTGCCGGAGACGTAATGAAATCCTGCCAGCAGCCCGTTATGGAATAATATTACCATAAAGGTAACCTATCCATATCCCCCCCTTTCCTTTCGTCCTCTCCTGCCACATTCGCTCTGTCCACAGGATTATTTTTCTTCTGTTTCCTCAGATTTGTCGGGGCCCCCCTCTCTCTTTCCCAGGCTAATTGCGGCACTGCGGAGGAGAATTTGTTAGTGGTGACACCTGGCAACCCGTCGGGAATTCATCTCATTATCGGCCAATGTCCAAGAACATCAGCCGTTATTAGCTGTCATTAATCTGCAATATGCATGGAGGGAGAAGGAGAGAAGGAGGGGAAAGAAGCAGGATAAAAGAGTGAGGGAGAAAAGGTGTGGGGGGTTTGGGCTTTGAAAAAGGCGAGGCCCTGGAGGTCAGAGGTCAGCGCAGCTGTTAAAGGGCAGTCAGTGAAATATCGAAAATATACAGGACGTGTAAATTATTTAAAAAAAAAAAAAGTATTGATGGTGCGGCTGTTGGCTTTCATTACGGTTTGCAGTTTTCTAGAAAGCAATAACGTCAGGTTTCATAAGGCCAAAACAGCCTGCCATAACAGAGAAATATTGAGATGGACGCATGTAAAAATGCACGTTCTGCTCACAATGACGCTTCCTAATCTTCAGCGCGCATTCACCATGCGGGTTTCCAAAATTGTTTGAAGAAGGCTTTGTCTGATTTTTTTTGTCAGATTTGTATTTTTGTGCCATTGATTCCTGCATTTTTCCCCCTCAGTAAATCTAGTTGAAATAAACCGTCTCTGACAGGCTTAAAGTAGATTCTGTAAAATGTATAGAGGAGGCGCACATTCCTCTCTGCCTGCCGACCACTGTTTTTTAGCACTCGACGAACGCTGTATTTAATTTGATTCAGCATCTTTTTGGCTGTTTTTCCACCGCAGCCACGCCTGAAGACGGCTATATGCAAAACGTGATGGGATTACAGTGCCTAAGCACATTTTCATGGACGAAGGGTTAAAAAAACGTGGCCCACTTGCCTTGGCGAGCAGAAGACAAGGCCGCTTAAGCATACAGGAGCTCGACTTCTCTTTCTTTTTCCCCCTCCCTCTCCCTCTCTCCCTCTCTCCCTCATTAGAGGAGTTTAGGCTAAAGCAGTAGTTGAGCCTCCTGCAGACTTGCCCCTCTCTTTGAGCTTAGCCTGCACTCTCGCCTTAATGACTAAAAGTTCCCTTATAAAAGGTCCGTGGCGCAGCTCCCTGCAAATTGAGTTTCCTCTCTGAGCCAATTGAGTGTGGTTTATGTGAACTGCGGGAAGTGCCTTTGAACTCCACTTCCAAAGCCGCCAGCGCAAGGGTCACAGGAAAAAGATGGAGGCCACTGTCGCAGACGTCCAAATTCATGCCACATTGAGGAAAATGGCTCCTCGGAGGAAGGAAGAAGGGAAAAAAAAGATACACACCACTCCCCATTCGGAGTTTAAGGAGCATGAAGCAGGTGTTTCGCTTCCCTTTATTGGTAATAAATGAGTTTGTAAATGGGATTTTATAACATTAAACTCTCAAATGTTTAGATTATGCCAACTTTAAGATGGTAGCTGCCCTGGGTTTCTCTATCTTTTCTCCCTCCCCCCCTCCCCTTTCAAGAACCAGTACATCTTTATAGAGCACTGTTCACATTTCATTGTGTCTTTACTGGGGGGTTTGATAAGACCCTAAAAAATTACTTGGCTGTAAAAGTGTATGTTAAAACAGAAAATTGAACATAGCATCCACAGCATCCCCATCTGCAGAGTGGAATATACCACTCGTTAAAAGAGAATTTAATATCACTATTTATAATCACTAAAAGTGCATGACTTCATGCAGTATTATGGAGAGTTGTGATAAATAATGGGGGCAGCTGAATAGAAAACAAATGTGATTTCACCTCATGTAGACTGTTTAGCAAAAATAAAGCACACCTGAAATGAACCTTTTGTTAAAGGTTAAAATACAGAAATACAGTAGTTCCCCGCAAAGAAAGATGGTTTCTGGAGAGGTTTCTGGTGTCGTGTTCGCCTCTTTTGTTTCTTTGGCCCTTTAAGGGAGGGAGTTAATGCCAGGAGAATATGTTTGATCGCAGGAGCTGGCGAGGGCTCACAGTGGCTGCTCTAGGATGGCATTGGCCCCTGTCCTTAAACCCAATAGGATTGCTTTAGAGAGTCAGAGGCGTGAAAACACAGCTCCTTCTCTCCTAGTTAAAGCTTTGAAAGGTCTCAGCATAAATCCACACTCTTCTGCCCGACCCCCTCCAAAACACACACACACACTCGCACATACACACAATTATGCACACGCAATGCCATAAATCTAATGCGCTTTCATGAACTGCAAGAGCAGAGTACATAAAAAACGTGTTGCGGATTTGCATACAAACATACTTATTCTAAATCCCTCTCAGAAGTTGTAAATGATTGTCTCTTCCTGAAATACATTTCACCAAATTGTATTTAGGCATGTTTATGAATCCTATTATGCCGTGGGTTTGATCATATTTTGTGGACAGCGATGGCTTCCCCTCATAGCGTTTTCAAGAGGGGGGCTGTGAGAAAGAGAGAAAGAGCGAGAGAGAGGGAGAGAGAAAGAGAGAGAGAATAGGCCTGGAGCGATAGATTCTGTCATTTGTTTCAGAGGCCTGTGATTTCTGTTGGGTTCTTGATGACGGGCCCTCCGTGCTGCTAAGATGGATCCTCGGTGGTCTCCCTGGTAAAGGTAATTCAATAAAGCCTGTCACATGCTGTGATTGGCTGTACTAATAAGCACACTCATTTTCAGCAGGTGACTGTTGTGCCTTTTATACAATCTGCTGTCCTTTGAACCAAACTAACTTGCAGTGAAAGATTTGGGAAATTGAGGTGTTTTCACAGTACATGTTTAGGAGATTTGTGTAATAGTATTGTTCAGACAGAGAAGAATTAGAGAATGAACAAGTCAGACTGAAGCACAGTACTTAACCAAATTATCCAAATTAAATTTGAGTACTCTTTGAGAGTATCACCACTTCATCGTACAGTTGAGTAAAAATAAACACCACCTGAAATGTTTCATTACATTGTAGGTTCAAATACAGAAATACAGTACACTCTTAACAAAAGGGTTCTTCAAAGGTTCTTTAGCAAAGGCAACAGTCACATATAGGGGTAACTGCAAGATAAATGCAATGCAAGAAGTAAATGACTTTGCATGGACATAAGGGACCTTTAACTAAAGTGATGGATATTTATTCCTTTCATAACACTTTTATAAAGCATCTTTCCCAAGTAATGGAACTGAGAAGGAAGGTCCTGATTAGAAGTTTATATCAGTTCCACATAGTTCTACATAAGTTACAGAACAAAACCCTTATGTCGGAACAATGTCATTTACTTCAGCTCATGGTATCTTGCAATTACTGGCATAAGCTGCTCATGAATACTCAAGGACTGCTTTATAAATATGTTATTTAATGCTTTTACATGTGTTATAATGTCCGTATGTGGGTAGCCTTAAGGTGAAGTGTTACCCACAGAGGAATATGACAACACAAAGAATCATTTGAATGTTTAAATAGTTATTTGCATGGTTAAATGGTTCTTCTCTGTGATGGAGAAACTGTTATATATAGAGATGAGTAGTATCTAGTTATATTTACTGAAGTAAATGTACTTTCATATCCTATTCATATTTACTTACTAATTGCTTTTTTATATTCCATTCCATTATGTTTTGTTGGTCATAACATCTGTACTGCTTTGTGATTAGTCACACCTCTGACTTTAGCTTTTTATATTAAACCAAAAGGATCCCAAAAAGAGAACAATAGAGTAGGTTTCTCAGTAGTTTTTGACTTGCTATGTTTGTACTTCTGCTCAAATTGTTGTGTCAGGGTGTTTTGTCTTGTATCATTATTTTACCCAAGTATCAGTACTTTTACTTGAGTATTGATTTAGGCTACTTTACCCACATCTGATTCTATGTGGTTCTTTAAAGAACCTATTAAAAACTATCCTATTAGCATGAAAATTGGTTCCATTATCATTATAAGTCACCTTTTTTTCCTTTCTCTTCAAAGAAATGTGGCTGATGGAGGTTTTTACTGTAGATGAGTGTTCATTTGTGTCTTCATCCAGTGGAGCTGCTCTTTCTCATTGTTATTCCCAAAAGTTCCCATGAGTGTGGCTTGCCACCTCATGATATGGCACAAAGTCCTATGCTAAATGCCAGTTGAGAGGTCAGACAAGCATGCAGGTGTTGATTACAGGGCCACTGCCTCGACTCTTTACCTGGCTTTCCTCCAGCTGTGGGCCACGTGGGATCCTGCTGGCTGCCCTTCGTCCGGAGGACAAGCTGCCGAGTGCAGAGGTCATAAAGATTTCAAGAGTTATAAAACTTTCATTAAGTTCTCACGATATTTCGCCAGCATGTGACCTTTCCTGCTCCTCGTTTTTTCCCCCCTCTCTTTCTCTCAGAAGAGCTCAGAAAAAAGAGGGGAGGGGGGGTTACAGCGGCGGGAGGAACAAGCCCCCTCTTTGTGGCGCGCAGGCTTTTTCAAACTGTCTCGGCCTCTTGACTCGTCCTAATCCACAGATCAGAGCTTAGAAAGTGGCAAAACAAAGGGCTGTTTTAATGAGATTGGTACAACAGGGGTGAACGCACTAGGGGGGAGGGAGTCCCACAAATAACCATACTCTGCCCGTTCCTTTTTCCAAAAAAAAAAAAAAAAA
>JAILXH010118521.1:6076-20896 GCA_023558415.1 Piaractus mesopotamicus
TGGCCACTCAAACCAGCTTCATTAGTGAATGCTAACAAAGTCCTCATAAAGTCTGTTCACTCTATCTCTTGGAGACCTAATCACTGGTTAAATCTGACAAAAATCTTAAAAATAGTTTGTAGCATTTGGCTCAGTAAAGCACGAAAACCATGTTTTTTCAGGTCGTTCTGGCCACTGCACTTGTGCAGATCTCCAAAACGAGGGGGTGGGGGGAACTGTCCCTGCTCATAGTGTTACCAGCAAGCTGACTGGCTCTTTTTCTTGATGGGTGGGACTTTCTCCGTAAACAGATGCCATGTTGAGTTTTACGAACTTTCCCATTTATAATTCAGCCATAATCTGTCTCCTCCTCATCGTCTCTAATGCTAAAGTGTCTCGAAGGACCACCTTATCAGCTGCATCATCACATTATTTATTGCATCACATATATTATCTGTCTATAATACTTAACTATGGGAAAGACTTAATTATATTATCAGTCAGATATTGAAATGATGGCCAATAATTGCAACTGATAATTTTGTGACCTGTTTTTAGCTGGTGCACTGAAGCATGTCAGTGAGCATGTGTAGTCACCAGTGCTGTGAATTTCCCCTCTTCTAGACTCCACAGCAGCCTCTGCTGGCCACTCTGAGTTTCCCTGATATGAATTCTGATAGAATCCAGCAACAGTATTTTAGTTAGTTAGATATTGAGTTTTTTAATTAAAATACTTCATTTTTTGATTTGCAACTCATAGTCTTACATACTTATACGTATGCAGTGACATACATTATTTGAGACTGTATATAATGCAGACATTTTAGCTTCAGCATCACCTTAACTTTCTGCTCTTCCAGAGTACAATAAATATATTAACAGATATCAGTTTGGAATATTGGTCAAATCTAATAATCTGTCTAATGCAGCTTTTTTTGAAAGCAGTAATTTGTAAAGACTGAGATGATTGTGATATCATTTTGCATCCCTATTAATATTAATTTTTAAAAAATGAGCGCATTCATTTTTAACTTGATTGTGTGATGACGCGCGTATGTTACTGGCAGCACAGGTCTAGGATGTAGGCAATTTCATCTAGAAAATCCACAATTGAACTGAATTGTGGCTTTAAAATCAAAGGGCAAATCGAATTGAATGTTTTTGAAAAATTAACACCTCTAAATGGAGCTTTTGATGGAGAATCACAAACAGTTTGTTCTAACGTATCATGATGCTGTTTCAGCATCGAGGGGGAATACGTGCCTGTGGAGGGCGACGAGGTGACGTATAAAGTGTGCCCCATCCCACCCAAAAACCAGAAGTTCCAGGCTGTGGAGGTGATCATCACTCATCTGAACCCAGGAACGAAGCACGAGACCTGGTCGGGCCAGATCATCAGCTCCTAGACTTCAGGCTCAGGCCTACTGCTTACACACAGGGTGGATCGGGGGAGGGGGAAGGGCTGGGTGGGTCTGGGTGTTTTTCATATAGGGACACTGCAGGTGAAGAGAGGGGATGGAAGTGAGAAAGAGGCGGATTGTGAATGTAATCGACTGTGGAGGAAGGAAGCTGATTTTTTTGTTTTTTATGTTAAAGCGAGAACAAAGTTCAAAAAGGAAGCAACGGAATTATAATTAAAGGAGAGTTAGAACAGGGGCGCTAAGTAATGTGATGTGATTGTTTTGAGGTACAGGTTAGGTCCTAGTCGATGAGTATGAGCAGAAAGAGGAAAAGAGAGAAGAAGAAGGGAAACATGGTCATACTAAGTAGACTTACTGAACTGTGAAAGAAAAAAAAGCAATTTTCCTGAGCTACACATGTATGATCGAAACCCCTTCTTTCAGCTGTTGGCCTTTATGTATTTATTTTTTAGATGTATGTTTGTTTATTTATTTATTGGTTAGTTAGGGTTTTTTTGTCAGTTTGTAGTATTAGGGGGGTTTTCATTCCGAATTCTGCAAATTATGCTGGAATTCAAGCACCACAGACTAATGTTGCACTTAAAACTTGAAACCCCAAAAAAGACATACTGCCAAACTGACTACAACTCCCAGAATTCCAGTGGGAGCGATTCAGGGTAAAACCAAGCAGCATTTTGTAGTCCAATTTAGAAGCAGCAGTTGGCCTAGCAAAATACTTCTACTGAACACTCTACTTCTATTGAAGTCCTTACAATGTCTTGTGCTTTTTTCTGTTGTATTTACGGTATTTTGGCTTATTCATAATTTGGTAGAAACTCAAAGTGTTGGGAGTAGTTTACGTATTAGATTTTTTATTTTTGTTGGGCACATGCTGTTCAGTGTATGGTTAAACCTACCATTGCATGTAGTCAAAATTCATCAAGTAATTTCTCAAACAAGGTTTCTATGCATCTTTTCTATGCTTCGGTTTGTTCATTTTTGTATTTATTTGGTTATGGTCTGGTACTACAAGTACTCAGTTGACAACTGTTTTTTTTCCCTTCATGTTTCAGAGCACTTTTTCTCCGGTCAGATCACTGTGGCTGGTGTAAGCGTCATTTCCATGTAATCTTTGACAGAGTAATAAAAATTAAAAAAATTCTACTAGTCACCCACCCTGTGACACACAGTCTGTTTTCAGTGGTAATGAATTACGGCAGTGCTTCCAAATGCTAATACACCTTTTAGTGGTCGTATACTTAAGCATCATTAAGAGCTTAAAAATGAGCTGATGGTGTATTTGAGCAGGAAAACACTAAAATGCACTTGGTAAATACTGAAGTATAGTTGACCAGTTGCACTCAAGAACAGTCCACCCAGAAAGGCTGACCTGCCAGTAGCATGAATAGCAGAGGAGAGAGCAGGAAACAATAACAACACATTTTGGTATTCAAGGAAGATTCATTTTGTGTAACAAACCTACACATCTCCACGTCAAATGAAAGCATAAACTTTGGCCATTTGCCTTTATTACTTCCATTCTGTTTTGAGAGACTTGATTTCAAAGACATCTGCAGGGATATTTTCCCACAAAGTGAGTGATGCATCCAAATAATCCCAAATACAAATGTAGACTCATCCGTCCGTGAAACTTCACTCCACATCTCAGGTGTACAGTTCAGGTGTTCTAGTGCAAAAGTTCTTTTTGGTCTATTTTCTTTACTCAGTAAGAGCTTCTTGACAGCTACACATCAGCATGGGAAGTTCAGTTGTCTACTTACAGTGGAAGGATGGACAGAAACACTTGGATTTTTTTCAGATCTGAAGCAAGAGTGGAGCTTGATTTTCTTGTCTCTCTCAAAGATGAAAACTTTATATTGTATTAGTGAAAAAACATGGCAATTTTATTTTTAGCTACAAAATAGAAAAGCAAATATCAACATGATGAAACTGAAATATTTTATTTACATGACATCTATAGTACTTTTGATCAATCTGTGCATAAACCGCCCAAATATGAACTGTTTTGTTTGAGTGTTACAGTTAGTAATACTGTGTAAAACTAACTCCACCATGTGGAAGCTGTACTTTAGCCAGGCTAGTTCTCACCGAGTTATTTACATAGTTAAAAATGGTGCTACATTACGAACGAGAAGGCAAGTGAAATAATATAGGTGTGAATTCCAAAGTTTAAACAAACAGCTCAGTAATTCAAAAACATGATGAGAAAACCTACTTTCATGTTACAAAAAAAGTCATCGGAGTGAATCTTTAGAAATGTCTGATGGCTGTTAAATATTGAAGATGACGATGCTGGAAATATGAGAACAAAACCAAAAGCACATTCTACTTAAAATAATCTGCCCATTGTTAATAAATCCTTGTCAATTTTACCTCTTCTTTTCCTCTTTGGGAGGATCCCTGACACCATCTTCAGTGCCGTTGCATTACTTTATTACCTCAAGTGAAGTATGTGAGAAGAGCCCTTGGAGAACTGAGGGATTGAGTGGATGTAAGTAGGCAGCAGAATTTGCCCATTGTGGTCTGATTCGTTTCTGTTTTCAAACTCAAAAAAATGGCAGACAAAGTTGTTTAAGAAACTGATCTTGTAGGGAGGAGAATTACCACTCTGTAATGTCTTCCGGGTTTTTCAAACGCTAGATGGCGCTCCCAAACAAGTCCAAAATAGATGGGTTGATATGAAGCATTTGAGCAAAAACATAGTTCATAAATGCTTAAGCATTTTTAATGTAAAAGAATACAATTATTTTCTGAACACTGTACAGCATAAAACATTTTAACACTGCTGTTATCTTTTAAGAGCTTTTAAACTCGAGTTATAGGAGTTTAAAATGGCATCTCATGTACATTCATGATGTCACTGAGCGCGGACAGCCAATGAGCTGCTCCGCTCGCCAACCAATCAGCACTCAGTAGCAGTAACGTTAGCGTCCTGCTGCCCAAAACCTGTTTGCTGTAGAAAAAAGGAAACACACAGGTAGGTTTTCTTTGTTTTTTTGGTGAAATACATCCCGCTGCTTTCTGAAATTAAAGGAAAGTTAGTGATTAGAAAGCATTTTAACATTTAGTTTTTAGCCATTTCCCTACATTCATCCCCATTCACTGAGGATTCGCTAGCGGGCGCCCTCTAGTGTTTTGCAGTCAGGTTTTTGATATAATGGGGGAAATAGGAAGAGGTCAGACTCCTTATAAACCGGCTCTGGTTTATGAGCTATAGCTGAAAAATACTTATAATGCTTAATTTCAAAACCATAACATTCAATTTGCTATGTTCACACTGGGTTTTAGCTAGCAAACAACTCGACTGCCGGTATTTTACTGCTCTCCTAGCTTGCTAGTTAAGCTGAAGTTACACAGCTAGCAACAATAAAAACAGCAGGCAATACAGTTTTACAGCAAAGTTTACAGCCAGACAAAGCAATTGTTCACAGAACTTACATACGTTGTGTTCAGACAGCTAAAAGCTGAGTTACAAGGTAGCTCACTTTGGCTAACAGCCTGGGGCAGTGTTCAGATTTAAAAATCCACTGCTTACTGTCCCCTCCTAGCCTTGTACCTCAAGTGAGCACTTGTGTAACATAAAAGCTAGGTGTTACGCACCTCTAAAGCGATTAGTTGAAGTTGGTGAGAGCATGTTGGAAAAAAATAAAGATTTGAAACATACGCTCTGCGTTATATGTTACCCTGCATGAGGTAGGCTGCTCTAGTTAGTGTAATGCTAATTATTCACTATTAGCCTTCTTGGTATTATCTATGTCCCTATTACAGTTTCTTACAAACACACCCAGCCTTGGTTTCTGAAAATGATTTATTAAAACAGACGAACACTGCAGTGACAAATGTACTGTTAAAAATCACGGAGATGTTTCTGATCTTTTACACACAGGAAATGTACCATGAAAGAAATATCACATTATTTCTTGTAACCCATAACAGGAGTGTTTTAATGATGTGTTTATGTTAAAGGGTAGAAAAATGATCCAAGATGGAGAAAAATCTTGTTGCTTCATACTCCATCCCACATGAGTTTGGATATGTCAGTGTATGTTGAAAATAAACAGTATCATGAATAAAGACTATATACAGGCTTCAGGATTATCCTGATGCAGAACTTGATGGTTCCAATCACAAAGGCAATTTTTAAAAAAAAAAAAAGATTTTTTTTTTTAAAGATTTCTACATAATTCAGGCATTGTCTGTCTCAAGCCTGTGTCAACAGGGTCTTTCAGAGTGGTCTGATTTGACAATTCATTGTAGAGAAAATTACAGAAAGAAATATTTTCTTTAGAGTTGTGGTGATGGGAACCAGAAGTTGTGATGTCTACAATATAAGTCTACCCAATTTATTTACTATCCAAAACCACCGGTGTACCTACACTTGTCTGAGTTTTATATGTAATGTTGATAAAGGCAAAATAATGGTAAATATGGGGGAAAAAAAGTTTTCTTTGGGGACTATTTTGCCTTTAAGATGATCTATATGTACCTTTCCACTATTAACAAAACAACGTAAAACAATGTCTCAAACATCTATTTTGTGTAAACTATTGAAACCAGTGAAATTATTTTGTGTAATATCTTTCTGTGAGGGACTTTTTTTAAGATGAATTAAACTCTTCAGACATCTGGTTCTCATCACCACCACTGTAAACAATTTCAAGTCGTTTAGATTCAGTAAAATAAAGCATTTCGCATCACATCACTCTGAATGACTCTGTTTACATCATAACAATTTATGTGGAATGTTTACAAAGTTAGAATTCCCTTTTAAAAGTCTGCCACTACAGCCATTTGCATGCAGATGCTGTGTTGAAATGGATTAATCTCATTCAGTTCGAACAACTTCTGCTATCTATACAAAAACAGCTACGAATGATATGGTCTTTACAGCCAGATGTGCATTGATTAGGGTGAATGTTTAGCTCCATTTACCACACATAGATTAGGCTTAGTGTCCAAAAAAAAAAGCTCACTGACAATGTATACTGTCCCTTCAAAAGAATTTTTAGTCAAGAACAATACTTAAAATGGCACTTTTCACATGTGCTCACATATGCAGCTGTGAGGAGTGCTGATTCTGGATCAGTTTAGCTTATTTACTCATAATGACTAAGAAAAAGACAAACCAGGAACAATTCAGTCCGAGATTAGTACTCCTATATGGTGATCCTTGGTGAACACAGGTTCTGATTGAGGGTTTAGCCTCTACCTGCTTCCACTAAGGCCCTTAGACACAGTAGTAGACTTCATAGCAGACTTGCTGCACACTTATGGTCCAGCCAGTAGGTGGCACACTAGGTCTGCATTACAGGACACAGGAAAGCTTGGGCTGGACTGACCAGCATGTGGTTCGTCACGGCCACCAGACCAAGCACTATCAAGGAACACAGATACAACAGAAAGTTTAAAGTGACAATTTGGACACAGCCTCGGTTTCATCCACCCAAGCGAGAACACAGCAGTCCTAGACTTGCAGTTTCAGGGCCTGCCACGGTTTTAAACGTTAGCGCTAGGATTACTAAATCTAAACTAAGTATAATAAATAATTGATTTTCACAACCTTTGACTTATTCGTTGTTTCTTTACTAAATGATCATATTCTTTCAATGAATGCCACAATGTCAATATTTAACCCATGATAAAGGACTGCTGCTGGTTCTCTGGGTCTGCAGGTGGCCTGGGATCAGGCCAGAGACTCTGGCTGTTTCTCAATATCTGTTCTTCTGCATTATCAGCGCACTTTGTACCGCTGGCCGAGTGCACTTAAAGGATCCAAGTGCTGATCATCGGTCTGCTGTGATTGGGAGAGTGCAATAGAAAATGCAATCAGCACAAAGTTCAAGCTGAAAGCTCACAGAATCAGGCAAGACAGATCAATCACAGATCACTGACCATGCCTTAGAAAACATCACATGTAATGTCACGTTAAACGTTTCTTTTTTAACATTAAAACAGTCCCTTTGATCAGTCTGAGGAGTGAAATATTAGGGTTAGTTTTGGTATCATAAGCAATGTGGTGGTTGTTGACCAAGTATAAGTTCGGGCTCATGTAGCCTGCAAGTTTAAAAAGTTCTCTCTCAGACATGTTCATTTGTTTACCGAAAGTGACTGGGTTTCTTCCACACTAGTTAACCTGTTTATCATCCATACTTGTTGTCCGTATACCACAGAGTGCTGTGCTTGGTGTAGTAATAGCACTGGACAGCAGGTGGTGTCAGTTACACGCAGACAGGTGCTGCTGATATCTCTGTGTGCTTGTATGAGCGGATGTATTGTCAAGCCTCGTTGGGCGGCGTGTTGAAGAACAGTTCTCTGCAGAGCCGCGCTGTGTCCTCGGGGGAGTAAACAGTGAAGCCGATGGTCCGTGGATCCTCGAAAATCTCGTAATCGTTTCCACCCTGTTTTCAACGCAAAAGGAGGAGATGTTACACTTCTATCTATCTATCTGTCTGTCTGTCTGTCTGTCTACAGCAGGGGTGCTCAATTCTGGTCCTGGACATCTACCGCCCTGCAGAGTTTAGCTCCAACCCAAATCTCCAGGTTAGAAAGGCCTTTAGGTGTATCTGAATATTACAGCCAGATGTGTTGGATCTGAGCTCTCCAGGGTGGTAGACCTTCAGGACCAAGACTGGCCACCCCTGATCTACAGTGGCAAGAAAACGTATGTGAACCTTTGGAATTATCAACATTTCTGCGTTAATTTGCCATGAAATCGGTCATAAAAGTCACAAGCATTGAAAACACACTGCATTAAAGCTGTTAATAAAAACAATTTAAATCTTTCATGTCTCATGTTTGCACACCAACGAAACATTCACAGTGCTGGTGAAAAAAGTAAACCCCTTGATTTAACACCGAACCTTCTTCTGGAAGCAATAACCTCAAGCTAGCACTTCGGGTAGCTGCGAATCAGACCACACAACCTTTAATACTGGACCGTTCTTCCTTACAGAACTGCTTCAGCGTGGCCACATTCTTCCGAAGTCTGGTGTAAATGGCTCTCTTGATTTTGTAGTACATTTAGTTCGATGTTTAGAGCCATTGTCCAGATGCACCACCCAGCTTCTACTGAGCTTCAGCTGGTGGACAGACACCTTGACATGATCCTGTAGGATGATACCATAAATTTGGGGATTCATTTGTCCCTCAATGATGGCAATTAGTCCAGACCCAGAAGCAGCAAAGCAGCCCCAAATCATGATGCTCACACCACTGTACTTAACCATTGGGATGATGATGGTATGTTGGTGCCCTTTTTACATCATATGTAGTGCTGTGTGTTCTTCCAAAACAATTTAACCTTAGTTTCATCAGTCCATGGAACATTTTCCCAGTAGTGTTTTGGATGGTCAGTATACTCGCTCAGTATACTGGGAAACTTGAGACGTACAGTGATATCTTTTGGAGAGCATGGTATCCTGCCATAGACACCATGGTTGTTCACTGTTTTTACCATAGTAGACTCATGAACAGAGATGTTAACCTGTTCGAATGATACCTTCAAGCCTTTAGCTGTTACTCTAGTATTCTTTTCACTTCATTGAGTATTCCGCATTGTTACATTTGAAGTGATTTGGGCTAGGAGCTCACTTCTAGGGAGACACGGTACTAAATCATCTCCATTTATAGACAATTGATTTGTCTCAACAGTAGACTGTACCTAAACTCTTTAAGATGACTGTGTAACCCTTTCCAGCCTTTTGCAAATCAACAATTATTGATTGTAAATCTTCTCAGATCTATTTTTTGCGAGGCATGGTACACATTCAGTAGATGTCAGTTGTGAGTAGCAGACTTAAATTGATTTTTGCATTGTTCATTCAAACATTTTAAAAATACACTAAAAAAAAACACCTAACAGATATGATTGTGCCAGGCTGTCACTGTAAATAAGGGTTTTCTAATGGTTAAATAAAACTGAATTAAACTAAATTAATGGTTGAATAAAATGTGACTCAAGACACTATTTACACAGCAGTGGATTATTTAACCAACAGAACCTGACAGGGAGTGTGTTATCACAGTTGACATCATGGCTGTGATTTGGCTGCCATTGATCATGACAGTCATGATGCTGTTTGTGATAAAACACAAACTCCAGGATTCTGTTGCTTTCGCACATCAGTTCTGCAAAATAATTTCAGAACACTATCAAACGTGCTTTAGTATCTGTAGTTCTATCCGCCAAAGAAAGTAGTTGCTTTTTGTGTTACTAGCTTGCTTAGGGGGCGATGGTGTTTGGATTTTGATGCAGTCCTGCTGTCACACTCTTCTTCAGAGTCTGACGAACCGGGCTGCAGGTCAGGTCTTATAGAACATATCTAAGGTGTCCATTTTTTGTTTTTAGATGTGCTAAAGTAAAAACAGTTAACAATAGCAGTTTTGCACCCGGTGCTCAGTGGAGTGATGCAGTTATTGTGAAAAAATGTGTTGTTTAGATAAAACGCTTCTCAACAAGCTCAAAACTTCTGTATAAAGACAGAAAAAAAATCCAAAAGATGTGGTGTATTATATGTTTAAAAACAGCCAAAGAATTTTATTTTAGACAAAAATGAGCACATACTTTCTCAAATATTATTGTAGCCAGGTCTAACATTCTAACATTAGATGAAGCACCACCAATGCACCAGAATTACCACTTTCAGATCAATGTATCAGTGCATTTTACAGCACTTTAACAAACATTTGGCACCCAGTCAAATTATGTATTTTGTTGATTTTGTAAATTTAACACACTGGAAAAAAAACATAAATTGTGGCCTGTGCAAAAGTTATGGCACAATTTATATTTTTGTTCTGTTTAATATATTTTTTCCAGTGTGTTAAATTCAGAAAAATATATAGAAGTTGTGCAGTAAGATTGGCAGACAAATGCCATACTTAAGTGTGTTCTCTGTAGAGGGTGTGTTAACTTATTTTCACTTAGAAAATCTGTTATTTAACTAGGGATGTCTAAACTTTTGCATACAACTGCATCTATCTCTCTATGGCAATATCACCACTGTCGCCGCTATTCAAAACACTTTAGCTTACTTTGAACTTGTCGTTATGCTGTCTTTCTCTCACACCAACACAAGACACCTTTTTAGCCATTAAAGTCATTTAGAGAGAACAACTAAGCAGTGGCACCTGAGCTTTAACCTTCTTACCACAATATCATCAGCAGTACAGCAGGGTCCAAATGTCTGCACCCACCCCCAAATTAACAGACAAACACATCATAAAAGAGAAAAAACTCACCAGTGAAGTCTCGTTTCCAAAGAAATAGATGGCATTCAATCCCTCTCTCTCCAGGAGTTCCAGACATAAACGCTTATCCCAGCCTTCAGGAAATACGTCAAAACTGATCAACCCCCCTACAGATAGACAGACAGAAAAAGAGAACGACAGAACACAGACTTTAATGACCGTGATTTCTGGTTTCAGCACTTTAACATGGACTGCTTGTTCAATATGTACAGAGTATTAATGCTGCATTTCAGAGCATGCTTATCACTGTTGAATCTGCAGATTTCATAACAAAATGTCTCCTTCTCTCCGCATCTGCTGCATCTGACTAAGCACATGACCAACAATCATCTCCTTTTATACATCAGCCACAGTTCTGTCTGTGACGGGCAATAACACACAGTACAAGACACGAGTAAGTACTTGTAGAGATTTTCCTCATGTCAGGACTCCTGAGCTGCAGTCAACCCACCAAAAAAAGTTTGTGGCTCCACCACACAATTAAAATGCCAAATGTTTTGCACAGCAATTACAGAGGGGTGCTCAGAGACAAGAGCTCAGGAATGCTGGGAGAAGAACAGTCTTTTAACAGTCATTAAATGTTTGAGGACATCTAGGTCTCTAGTGCCATTTTCTTTGCAAAAAATAAAACCTCAAAAAGGACCACTGAGCTGGACCACAAAAATGCCATCGCAAAAATCAATAAATCAATAAATAAAACTGCAGTGACTTAGTGTTCCCTTGCAAAATTCACTGAATTTCCAAGGAAATGCAAAATTATTCGGAGGGAATGTAAATTTATTTTTTTTTAGTCCTAACTATCTTGGACACCATGCCAAAGGTCACCCATTTTACCCTCAGCACTCAAACCTTTCAGCTGTTAAACCACTTTTGTGCAAAATTGTTTCAATATGTGCTTTTAACAGTAGTTTAGAAAAGAAAACTGTCAAGTCACTTCGTCTGTAATGCTAACGTGGTTAACACCACACTGACACTAAACACTTCATCTGAAATGCTAACATGGTTCACACTAAACTAACACTAAACTTTATCTGAAATGCTAACATGGTTCATACTAAAACACTAAACACTTCATCTGTAATGCTAACATGGTTCACACTAAACTAACACTAAACACTTCAACTGAAATGCTAACATGGTTCATACTAAAACACTAAACACTTCATCTGTAATGCTAACATGGTTCATACTAAAACACTAAACACTTCAAGTGAAATGCTAACATGGTTCATACTAAAACACTAAACACTTCAACTGAAATGCTAACATGGTTCATACTAAAACACTAAACGCTTCATCTGTAATGCTAACATGGTTCATACTAAAACACTAAACACTTCAAGTGAAATGCTAACATGGTTCATACTAAAACACTAAACACTTCAAGTGAAATGCTAACATGGTTCATACTAAACAAAATGCAAACCTCATCTGTGAATGCGTACAGTGTTGTGGGATGTTTTTGAACATGCATTATTTACAATATCTACAATATTTCTCTTTCACTGTCAGGAAGCTATTTTGCTATAGAAATTGTACAGCTTCTTATTACATTAATGATGTTTTGTGTTCTTAGCAACATGGCTTTTAACACTGCTGCATAAACTCTGCGTTGCTAGACGGCTAAAGAGTCTATGGCTACCATTTGGCCTTTCACCATTTACTTCCACCCAGTTCACTGAGTGCGCTCTGATGGCTTGGACAACACCCGCCTTGTGTGGTGTGTAGCTGTGTGAGTGTGTGCGAGTGCTCGAGTGTGTGCGTGTCCTGGCAGGCTTTTGTGCATGAAGCTCTCTCTCTCTCTCTCCCCATCAATCTCCTTCTCTTGGTCATTTTATCAGTGAGGTTAAAGGCAGGTCCTGTTGCCTTGCAGCAGTATACGATGCTTTTGAACTGGCATTAAGCCACAGTCTTTGTCCTTCACTCTCAGAAAGCACAACCATCTCATCAAAAGTTTGGGTACCCTTTGCCTTCTTGTGAAATTCAAATTTCTTGCTCTTACTTCTCAGTTTGTTTGTTTTTTAATTAGAAAGCAGCTGTGTGTTACTACTTTGGGTATAATTAGCTTCAACACTCAGCATCATGTTCATCAAACTGTCTTCCTGAGAATAAAGAGCAGGTTTGGCCTAAATAATAATTTGAGAGATTTCTTTTCCAAACTATGGTTAAAAGGTCATATTGAAAGCTGGTTTAAACAACTGAAAGCTTTGAATGCTGACATCTCAACAGGGGTTAAAAATGCTTAGTTTTTGGGTGTCGTAAATACTGTCGAAAACATGTTATATTGTCTTCTTCAGAATGTTGAGATACTGTGAACTGACAAAGAAAATGCTGATGTGTTTGAAGGCCAGAAATGATGATTCTGGTCCAGTCACCGTTTCTCAGATTTTTGGATAATTTGCATCTATAACATCGTCTCTTAAACTGTAATCTTAAAACACTCAACAGAACCATGTTTATTTTAGCATGTTATTCAAACCATGTCAACTCAGATCAAACTGTTTTCCAAAAATCTTTCCAAACGTTTGCAACTTTGATGAAGGCTTAGCTCCACCACACCTGGCACTCACAACCATGTTGTGTCATAAATCACTGAAAGATTTTTTTCCCGTACAATATAACTACTAATGACAACATTCACACAAAGGGTGCATGTTTTCTGAGATCTCACTGGGTTCTCAGTTCTGAGCCCGTTTTTAAAATAGTTATTCTGAATATCAGCTTTTCTCAACATTCAGAACCAAAAATTTGCAGCTTATAGAGTAAAATACCTGCAGTCATTAAATTTTACATGGTCATTCCTAATTGTGTTCTGAGAGATATTACAGAATTATTTCCTAATATATACTGCTCATAGCTGGCTTAATGGCAGATTTTGTACTGCAGAATCACCTGAAAAATGTTAAATATTACCAATGAATAGTGTTTTCTTGATTAAACAATAAAAGAATGAGATTTCAATAATCTGTTCTGTAAAATCCTTAAACTAGAGTGTGCCTTCACAATGAAATAAACATTTTCAGTCTAATTAATTCCATATATATATATATATATATCTATATCTATATATATATATATATATATATGTATATATATATATATATATACACACACACACAAAATTCATTCTTAATTCTAACATCATCCAAATTCTACATTTTTAGTTTTAGGTTTTTGAAAATGCATAAACTTCCTATACTAAAAATACTTGTAAGAATATCAGTCATCAGCTGTCAGAGATTCATTGTGATATCTACTGTTTTAAAAAATGACCCTATTCACCTGCAGCGTCTTTCGTAAAGCTAGGGGACAATCCCCCAATCTTTTGACAGATGACCAGTTAGCTTTATGATTACACATGTCTATACACTGCTGAACAAAGAGAGAGAACAGAGGGAGGTGCCTGGAGTCTTTTTTTCTTCTCCACCTCCTCCCTCTGCCTCTCTCTCTCTTTCACTTCCTCAGTCGTTCTTTTCCGTGCGCTACGTGCCGCATTCTTCAGCCTGTATGGTTGCCCTACTGTGCCAGTTAAAGATGAACTGAATTTAAAAAAAGGTTAATAACTCACCCCCCCCCAAAAAAAAACACTAAATACAAATACAAATGCTGCACAATATATAATTTGTTGATCATTATCACAATATAAGAATTTGCTATACTGATACTGTAGATGTCTGCAATATGCAAATGAGCCTTCTAACCAATCACAGTGTTATTTTGTATGTGCTGTGAACATTCTGACCAGTCACAAGCAGTTCACTTTATCCAATGATGGTAAATATATTTATCCTTAATACTGATTCATTAATGCATTTGATGTATTGCAAAGTATACTGCAATTGTATTATGTAGCGATATAGCAACAATCATTATGCAGTATTTTGCCCACATCATGCAGCTCTAGCACAAACACAAACACCCCCCCACCCACACCCACACACACAGTCTGTTGTGGAATTACCTCCTTCTAACTGACCTTATTGCATCAGTGCTTTACTGCTGAACCAACAGCTGGTGAAACCTCAGCCAATCAGATTGCACCATTTCCACACACACCCCCTAGACACTCCCCTATAGTCTCATACTGATCCACCCAAAGAAAGAGAGAGAGAAAGAGGAAAAAAAAGTCCAGGATCGTGTGTGTGTGTGTGTGTGTGTGTGTGTGTGTGTG
>JAILXH010118543.1:0-24059 GCA_023558415.1 Piaractus mesopotamicus
AAAAAGAAAGGGCACTACACCACAGTTCTACTCCAAGTTTGCATGGCTAGCTGATTAGCTCACTGAGGCTAGGCTGCTTAAATAAACTGCTAACCATTTGAATAATCTGCTTCTCACTGACCCCTCCCCCCTTCTGCCATGACTGGCCACTTGTGTAGCATAGGTGGAAAGCACATAGTGAGTCAAAGTGGGTGAGTGCAAGTTAAAAAAAGAATTGAAACAGGGTCTGGGAATTTGCAACTGCCCATTGACTTCTATTATAAGTATATTCTGGGTTTCAGTTTTCTGTTCTTTTCAAAGTACGAGGAAACATTACTGTCTGTGGTAACTGATGTATCCCTGTAAAAGAGCTATGTTAAAGACTCATTCTCACCAAATCTTGCTACACTGATGGCTTGGTCCTGAATATCACTGTAGCTAAAGGACTAGCATGTCAGATATAAGATTTCTGGAGTCTCCTTAAAGGCATGTTTTTGATTCCCACTGCTGTCACTTTACAGTTTGTCTGTGTAGAGTTAATGGAAGAGGCCCTGTGAGGTAATGTAGGAGGCTGTTCAGTAGTGACTTAGGACAAACCATTGGCTCCACTTTAGAAATCACTTCAGCTGTGGCCCAACAACCTGTGATCCCTCAAGCAGACGAGATGAGAGGGGTCACCACATTATAGCAGACCCTCACAATCAGCGAGGGCATTTGCAGCTGGAAATTACCATTGTCATTTATGTGGATAATTATTATAATCTCCACGTACATCAACCGTTACCAGTGTAGTGTATCGGAAATGAGGGCCCTATTATAAGCTTGCTTGTGGAACGTTTGCCGCATTCACTCACTCTCTCGCCCCCTCTATCTCTCTTTGAAAGCTTCTACCTTTTTTTTAAATAACAGCTAAAATAGCCATTTCATTCCATGCCAAAAGGTAAAAATGAATGAGGCTCCGGCATTACAAAAGCATAGAATTAATTCCGCTCTCAGGATAATTGGCACATGGTACAGCAACAGGCTTTCAACTTTACCTTTTGTTTTTACAATGATGCAATCTGGTCCCATTCATCGCAGACCCATAGCCTGATTGCCAGTCGGAGATACGCCTCTGCTCGGATCTCTCGTTTACCTGCTAACTACAAGAAAGAAAAATGAGACGTGAGCATTTTCTTGTTGCACTGAAGTTTCACAGTGCTATAATTACCACGACTTCATCAGAAGTGATCAAGAGAAAGAATAATGTGATTCAAGCTTCTTTAAGCGCTATTATATACTTCACAAGCTATAATGGCAAGAGTGGAATGGTTTCAAAGGAACATTTCCGTGCTCTTGTTTTATTTTTTATGCCAGATCTTACCGGTACATTGTTGGGATGTCTATGATTCAAGCCAAATGAATCAGTAGGTGTTCACTGATAGCAGTCATATGCATATGAGCTTAATAGAACATTCATTAAAGGGCCCACATCTTGGAAATAGTTATATTTGATCTTTTAACATAAAAGAGCTTTATATATGTAGACATGGTTAAGGTTTTCTCAATGTACCATTTGTTCTCCAGTCTATTCATCCTACAGCAGTTTAGCCCCACCCCTGAATATTTCAATTCAGACTATGTTTTGAATGAGGCATTATACAGAGCAGCCAATGAGAAGCAGAGCTTATTTATATGCAAACTTATGCAAAAATTTGTGCACCGTGGTCAAGTTAACACATTCACTACAGAAAACAAACTTAAATATGACATTATTCTGGACTTTTTAGAGCACAGTTTCTAGTTATTTGCTGAATTTAACATACTAGGAAAAAAATTAAAGATATATTAAATGTGCCATAACATTTGTACATGCTACATTTTATGTTTTATGCTTTCCCAACATGTTAAAGGTGCAGTGTTTAGGTTTAGGGGACCTATTTAGAGCAATGGAATGTAGTATACGAAGCCATGTTTTCATTAGTGTTTACTAATGTATACCTGTAACTATGAGTCATTGTGCTTTCTTTAGCTTAGAATGAGCTCTTCATATCTACATAGGGAGCGAGTCCTATTTCAGCAGAGGCCGCCATGTTGCGCCACTATGTTTCTACAGTAGCCCAAAATGGACAAACAGAACACTGACTCTACAGAGCGCCTTTCATGCATTTACTTAGAAAGAAGAAAAATCAGTGGTTGCTGCCAGTGCTGGCTAACCACTTTGTGCTGTGAGAGGTTTGAGAACCCAAATTTTGACAAAGGGAGGCTCATATTACTTTCCACAAAAAAAAAGTAAGGGGAGTAAATCCTTGTCCTCAAAGAAGCAAAAACCTGACGAACACTTTAGGTTCTACTACACGCTCAGAAAGGAAATGGGTATTTAGTTGATTGCTGTCCGTATCGTCACCGTCACTGCTAGATGCCACTAAATCTTACACACTGCACCTTTAAATTTAGCATATAATCTGTAAATAATCTTAAAATGTGCAGAAGTGTGTTCTCTGTGTTCACATAGAAAATGAACAAAACATGTTTACCATGATTTGACCAGGGGTGTTAAAATGTTTACATATCACTGTTTATCAGACTTGCCAACAGCCTGTTTATTTGTAAGAGATAAAGAGAGCTTGGAAAGTGGTCAGTACAACTGTTTATGGCACACAGTCCCACACAAGTGTCATCAATGGATCTCAGGGAAAAAAACGAAATACAAAAAAAAAAAAGTAGGACATAGGCCGTTTAAATCTAAGAAAGCAAATCAGAACCTGTCAGTAATTTTTATCTTTCAGTTGGTCTAAAACAGGGAAATCAATCATTGACTAAAAAAAGGGGAGGTTGGCTTAAAGAAATAAATACATGCTACACGAGTGCTTGCTGGCAATGTCTCATTTAGCGTAAAAGCTGTTTATAATCAATAAACAGCTTACCAGAAAGCCAAATCTTCTTTTTGTGTAAATAATATGTCAGTGTTATATTGAATTGTCAGCCAGGGAAATGGTCACAGAGCGAATTATGAATTGTATATGCTGACACCATTAATCTGTCCTTTTACCGAAAACTTCTGAATTAGGCTAACGACAGCTCTGATAGTGTCAACAACTGGGAAAGTCCATGACTATGGGTCGTATTTACACAGTCTTAGTTACTGGATTGGTGGTTCAGTAACCTAGAGTGCACTTTAAGGTCATCAGTTTAGCTCCACTGAATGTGAAGAGAAGTTTTGTTGTCTTCAAGGATTGACCAACAGCTAAGAATGATGAAAAGGTAAGCAGCTGGTTTTAAGATGAAGTAAAAAAAAATCAGGGATTGTTGTTTTGGTTCAGTTTGAGTTTTGTTTTTTGATTTTAACCCCTTAAAAAGAAAGTTTGCTACTCTACTTTTGCACTGGAGCTACAAGGATAAAGTAGCCAACAGGTAATGGAAATCTATGCAACCCAAAATATAATAATTGCTGGTGGCAGATTTTAATATATTAGCCTCATAGCTCTGATTCAAAACTAAGGAAGCAAAGTTCAAACACCAAACATCCTGGCCGATTGGCTAAGTTTGGGATAAGGGGAAAATTGGGAAAATTTGATTCTTTAATCTGTTCATTTAAAGGACAATTTTGCCAAATATGCCTACATAGCTATCAATATCTGAAAGACAGCAGGAATAAATTAATACTGTAAAAAATGTAGAAAATAAAACGGTAAAAAGAAGCAAGAGTGCCAGACAAAACCCCTTAATTAACAGTAAAAATATATGTTTTTTAAATGAGGGTAAAAATCTGTGAAATTAAAGTAATTTCTCAAAAATACTGCTTTTTACTCTAATTCAACCAGTTACTCTGACAGTATTTTACCAAAATAATAACAATAACAGCCATTAAAATAAATTCAAATGTCTGAAATAAAGGTGATCAACTGATCAATTCAAATTCTATTTCTGTAAATTAACAACAGCAGAGTAAAAATACGGTATATGTTTGGTTTATTTACATGCATTGAACCTTTAAAAAAACAGGTTTTGACCTTTTAAGTTTACAGTACATTCACAATAATAATACCATCAAATACAGCTGTACAAAGACGCAGATTGTACTGTTAACTTACTATTAGAGCTTCAACTACCTCAAAATATTAAGGTAACCTGGTTTCTTCATTTTTAAAGCTTAAATAAATTTTTCAGTGTACTAGCCTTTGTTCATTAATAGTAAATTATTATTTTAAATAATAGAAATATGGTTTGCCATTGGCAGTAAAGATGAGGAACTCCGTTAAGCTAGAGAAATGGAGAACTGGTGTTAAGCCAAAGTTTTCCTTCGTGCCATAGAAGTTCACACATGGCATGTATAACATTACCTTTTAAGATGAGGTACTAAGTGAACCCACGTACAGACGTTTGGTGTTTAAGGAGATCATCTAGCTTTCTAAAGATAAAGATAGATAGTGAGGCGATGTTCAGTTCTCTTAAATGTGTGTCTTTCATGTCTGGTTACAGCGTGTCTGTGGCTGTGCTCAGTCTGCTCCCACTGGCACTGAGTGTGGAATTAACAGGACTCTTCGGGAGCTTCACTTCACCCAACTTTCCAAATGTGTATCCTAATAAGCAACACATTGTGTGGAACATCACAGGGCCAGTGGGACACAGACTTCGGCTCTACTTCACCCATTTCAGTTTGGAACCCTCTCTTCACTGTGAATATGACTACTTAGAGGTAAGGCCTGTGCATGCCTCCAGTGCTGCTGCACATGTAATTGAAAATGGATATGATTAGTGGGATCTAGCCTACAAGCAGGGCTTCCTCCAATATCAATCTCTTTTGATCCCTATGCCAGGAATTGCCTGTTTGACATTTGGAAGTAAGGCATTACCACCGCAGATGCTGCCTGTACAGTTTGCACCATAATATGCTTTGGAATAGCTTAGGCGATTAAGCTGTATTCAAGCTGGATTAGCATTAGAAGGGGAAGACCGTAATTGAAATGATTGGGCACTGTGATTTTATTGTCTATAGTGTTTACAATAAGTAATAATTCTGGAGTGATCTCTCTCGGTGATAGTAGCTTTTCAAATGGGTCTTATGTAAATGTAAGGACTAAACCTGCCAATAGACACAGACATGTGCCATGTTGTTATTGTCATTGAGTTTGGAGCCTGTTGCTTAACACTGGTGTCAATCTATGTTATCTTTGCTACTTGACACAGATACTTTATCCTGTATGAATCAGCCTGTTAAATCCGTAATAGACTGCATTACACAACCTCCTCTGGTGAAACCAATCCAGCTGGTGCAGTACTTTAGACATCATCTTGACAATCCAAATGAAAGTCCTAATTATCCCTTTAATGAGGAATCTAATTGTATGGCTGCAGTGGAGCCAAACTCCTGCATATAATCAAGATTTTTTATGCCATTAAAGTGAACAAATACATTTTAGTTTTAATGTGTGTTTTCTGTATAGCTCATATCAGCCACATATAGCCACAGTCTGCCCTCTGTTTTGCTCCATGTGTGATGGGTCATCACTTGCCTGTCTTTCTCCCGGTGATGTTGACAGGTGTTCTTAGAGGGCAGTGACACTGTTCGATTCTGTGGTGAGGATAAGAAAAATTATGAAGATTCCCCAAAGAACACCGTCCTCTACTCCTCCACAAACGCGATGTCTGTCATCTTTAGATCAGATTACTCCAACGAGGGACGATACACAGGCTTCCAGGCTTTTTATGCCACAGAAGGTGAGGTGAACATTGTCTATATTAGCGTACTGTTGTTGAACTATAAAATGTACCTATAACATTTCAGTATATTACTACTGTGCTTTTTTTAACTCATCACTGTTGTAATGTTTTGTATCTCTGAAATGTTAACCTTATAGGAGATAAACATTCTTAGCTTTATTGTGCAGTACTATGCAAAAGTCAGAAACCACCCTACATGCATTTCATTAACGGTCAAAACGGACATTGAGTACAAGATGCTTTTTGTTTTCAGGAGATGTTTCTGAGTAGATTAGATATAAGACTATAATGGACTATAGTCTTATATAGATTAGACTGTAATTCACTTGCACAAGGAAAGAGAAAGTCAAAGAAAAGTGGAAAAACACAAGTTTCTAAAACTGGAGTTAAAAAAAAAAGAAAGGAAAGAAATGGGACTCATCACCACCAAAACTGTCACCCTCAGATAAACAGCGCTTAAAGCTTCTATATCTAAAAGACAGGACAGCATCAAGCCTCACTCTTGCTTCAGATCTGAAAAAATCCACAGGTGTTTCTGTCAATCCACTGTGAGAAGACAACTCAACGCAATGGGAAAGGATGTGTAGCTGGCAAGATGTGTAGCTGACAAGAAGCCCCGAAAGGATGTGTAGCTGACAAGAAGCCCTGAAAGGGTGTGTAGCTGACAAGAAGGTCTCACTGAGAAAAGAAAACAGACAAAAAAAAGAAGATCATTTGCAAATCAGACAAAGAAGCTGCTGGAGTTCTCATAATAATGAACTGACCACCCCAGAGTCCACACCTCAACATCACTGAATATGTTTGGGATTACTTGGATTGTGAGAAGCAGAAAATGCAACCAACTTTTAAGAACTTTGGAGGTGTGGAAGAATATCCCTGCAGACTTTTTTCAAAAACTGAAAGCAGGTCTCCTAAAAAGAATGGAGGCTGTAATAAAGGCAAAGAGTGGACACACTAAATGCTAGAAAAATAGTATTTGGTTGTTGAGCCTGTGTAATTTTCTGTTAAATATATGCTGTCTGCTTTTTCCCCAGCACTGAAAAATGAGAAACTCACACTTAATGGCCATTTTGAATAAATAAATGATCTCTGACTCTTGCACAGTACTGAATGTCAGTGTAATGAGGTTTTCTGCTGAGTCATTCTGGACCATTTTTATTTAATTAAAAAATGTCATCAACATGAAAGGGACAGCTAGTGGTTTAGCTACAAACTTAAAAAAGATGGTTCTTCAGGGGTTCTTTATTAAAATGGTTCTATATAGAACCACCCAAAAGGCTCCTTCTACAATTACAAGCTCAAGCCTGTAACAGTAGAGGAACCCTTTCAGTGCTATATAGAACCCTTTGCAAAAAAAGGGTTCTATATATAACCATCTGCAGCATATTCTCCATCAATCTGAGAAACCCTTTCACGATGTATAGAAGCCTTCAATCATGCAAAGGGTACTTTGAGTGTTCATGGTTGTATATAGAACCATTTTTAAGAGTGTTTGAAATACATTTGGGCAGTTAATTGAGCAAAGGCCTTAAATTAAAGCTGCAAATTTGTTATATTACATGTTGATTTCCACAAATGAAGAGCACTGTAACATTCTGAACAAACAGCAATGACTAACTATAACAAATAAAGTACAACTGATGTGTATTCAGTCTTATTTGTAACTCCAGTACCCCAGTATTCTTATAAGCCTCTTTGCCGCACTCATTTGAGAGTGCATAGCGTGTGAGAGTGAAACTTTGCCAGTGGAAGCTCTATTGCTAATTGCTTGCTTTCTCACTGAGCACAGACATCGACGAGTGCCTGATTACTGTGGATGGAGAGCCTGTGTGTGACCATTACTGCCACAATTACGTGGGGGGCTATTACTGCACTTGCAAACTGGGCTACCAGCTCCATGCCAACAAGAGGGACTGCACTGGTAAGGCTGCCGTCACGAAAGCATGAAAGCTGCGGCCTTCAGTTCGTTCGGTCACTGACTACAGAGTGTGTGGACTTTTTTGTTGTCATTATTAATACTGGAAGTTATCAGAAATTACTTATTATGTAACTGTAATGAAGTATTGCCTTTGAAAAGGCTGGAGATGTAATTATTTTTGAATGTTATTTGTAGCAATACACAGACCACAGTACTATATTTGTAGAGCTCATAACATTCAGGTGTTATAGCAATAAACACTTGGAAAAAAAAGAATGTCTTTGACTCGTTATCTTTAAGTATCTGTCGTAGAATGGCTTCGTTGCTGGTGCGGTTGTTAATTCTTTAGACTTGTGCACAGTTTCCATAGCATTATTGATTATTTTGAACTTTGAGCTTTGCTCCTTTTGCAAGCCACACTGCTGTTGCCTTTTGCATCATAGACGCAACCAGACATCATTAACCCCCTCAGCTGCCAATTATGATTCCATAGAGGAATAGTGACAATACCATGATTACCTTTAAATGCTAAACGACCCTGGTAAAAAGGAAGCTTGTTTAAGTACATCAGTAGTAAACTGAAGTACAGAGACAATACTAAAAGTATATATTTTAAATTTTAGATATTTTATGAAAATACATCTAACATCATTTTTTTGTATTTTTTGAAATGTACATTTTAAACTAACACATTTAAAGTTATACTTTAGTGTGCTGTAAGGAAATTAACACTTAAATTACACTTAAATTAATGTACTTCTTAACATACCAAAGTACACTTAAAATAAAGTATATTAAACAAAAGTATATCAATGCAAAATATGCTAAAATGCTTCTGTGCCCAGTTACAGATAAAACATTTTGTGTTACTTTGAACACAGGAGACAGTCTGACACAAAATCTATTAAAACGGGTAACACAAGTAAATGTGTTGTTATGTAGCACGGCACTTTTTAGAATGTAGGTATAGACTTTTTGTCTTAATAATTGCTTAAATTAACTTTAAGTGTCACATACATTGTTATTTTAGATGAGAAAAGCATTTTTAGGCATAGAAAATGTATTTCAGCATTTATTAAAAGACATTAAGTATATATTAGTTATGTTGTTCCTTACAAGCTTGACATTGTAACAACAACTATATAACCATTTTAAAAAGCTTCTATATAGAACCATATACAACACATTCTCCATCAATCTGAAGAACCATTTCACCATGCGATTCTTAAAAAAAAATGCTTCTTCAGTGGTTCTTTAGTAAAGAACATGGCTCTGTAAAGATCTGTAACAATACAAGAACCCTTTATGGAGCTCTATAGAACCCTTTTCAAAAAGGTTCTATATAGAACCATTGCAAGCACATTCTCCATCAATTTGAAATACCCTTTCATGATGAAAAGAACCCTTTAATCACGCAAAGTGAGTGTTCATGGATTTTATTAAACTATTTTCCTTACTAAAGAACCCTTGAAGAACCATATTTTTAAAGATTGTATTTAAGCATGCAAATGGTTCCTTGAGTGTGAAAAGTCTTAAAGAACCATCTTTTTAAAGAGTGAACCATTTTGTAAATGAGACATGAATTGAGAAAAATCAATTCAGTGTAACGATTAAAGGTTTTTCTTAGAAATATTATGAACTAGAAGATGTTCTTCACACTCTCACATCTCTTGAACAGAGCCATCCTTTGAGAAGTTCCTTAGGTTCTTCTTCGTGGTTCTACTGCATAATTACAAGGGAACCGTTTGTGCCTTGTGTCCATGCTCAGACTGGAGAATAGTGTGACATGCTCATCTATATCTTTAAGGTGACGCAGTGTAAAAGCACCATAAACGAGCAGTGAAGGCTGTGCAGGGCGAGACTGTGATTGTTAGCGTTTGTGGCTCTGCGGCAGCGCTGCCACTGTATGAAGCAGTTGATCTCTGTCAGTCTGAGTGAGACTGGGTTAATTACCATTGGTTCCTGGGGGAACAGCAGCACGGAGAGCCACGGAAAATTGATACCTGTTTGCTGCTTTAATAGAGCAGTGATGGTGGGTAATTAATCACAATTACCAACCCAGACGTGCCTCTTAATTATTATTCTTTGCCAATAGGGAAGAAAGTGACATCATATCACGCAGAGGAACTGGGACGATGACCTGCGTCTAAATCGCCCTAATTATATAAATTACCTAACCTTTGCCACCTTCTGTAGAGCCTCTCCATTTTTTTACATCTGTTACGGCTGGTTTACTTGACAGTGAATTGTAACAGTTTGTGAAAACAGAAACTGCTCATCATTCTATTGATTAAAGCTTATGCTGTGGTCATTTATCTACAGTCTGATTAAAGACAATGAAGAAGAAATACCCACTGATGTCCACTGATGTGTGATTATGTATTTCGGATATGTATTGGGTATTCCAAACAAGCAATGGAATTCCTTCTTTGACTCCAAAGCTGTGACACAACTAGCCTACACACTTAAAAAGATGGCTCTTCAAGGGTTTTTTTTGTAAAGAAAATGGTTTTATATTGAACCATGAACACCCTAAGAACACTTTGTATAATTAAATGGTTATTTGCATGGGGAAACGGTTATTCAGATTGATGCAGAATGTGCTGTAGATGGTTCTATATAGAACCTTTTTGAAAAGATTTGTATATAGCACAAAAAAAAAGGGTTCTTCTATTGTTATAAACTTGACATTGTAAAAATAAAAACATTTTGGTGCTAAAACCTTACAATATGCATAGAGTTTATATACTTGTCATTATGGGTACAGATTGTTATTGATAGATATAAGAACTTCATTAAAGCCACAGTATTTCCAAAGTTCCAAAGCAAACTAGAACTAAAACTAAAACTTCTTAGTTTTACATCGCAGCAACCCAACTACCTGCCAGGCCCCTCCCCACAAGACCCCTTTATGTTACAGTGAAGAAGGCAGCGATTACCGGTGCTTCCATAATGCTAACAACACATAAACAGCTCTTATAATGGAGTTTTAATAACGTTTGTTACACTCTTTATAACACACCACTTATAAAGCATTATGTTTATGTAGTGTTTTGTAAATATTTAAAGCCATATTTATAGTGCCTTATAAATGCCTTATGACATGAACATGTTCATAGATTCTTACAGACGTGGTATTCATAGAAAGTGTTATCAAGGTATTTTCTAGAATCAAACATCTAAGCCAAGAACCATTTAGAACCCTTTATGTAAATTTTGTCATAATAATAATAATAATTCAGATTATTATAGTTGTAAAGTAAGTTTCTTTTCTCATTTCTGTAGTGCAGTGCAGTGGTCAGGTGCTGGTAGAGAGGTCAGGAGAGCTGACCAGCCCTGAGTATCCAGCTGCATACCCTAGAATGAGTCAGTGTGACTACACCATCAGCCTGCTGGAGGGCTTCCAAGTGAGCCTGGAATTTGAGGAGCCGTTTGACGTAGAGATTCATCCTGAGGTCTCCTGCCCTTATGACATCCTGAAGGTTGGTATTTTAACTGCCAGCAGGTATTGACAGCAATCAGACCAGGAAAGGAAAGAGGAAATCGAGCCTGAAATACCAAGCAAAGAACCTGCACTTCCATGTAAATGTACTTTTCCTGCTCTGTCATTTCTCTACAACAGAAATGACATGGGTGAATTGGTGTCATCTCGCTTCTATAAGAAAAAGTTGATAATGTATTTGAACATTTCGTTTCCAGCTTTTGATCTTGATACATCATACCTAAAGAGTGCAGATAATATTGTAGGTTATCCTCATACTGTTACTCAAATTCAGATACAGCAAAGAATATAGCTCAAGTTTATTTAAATGTATTTTTAAAATATATTTAATTTATTAAAATATATTTATTTAAATTTATTTTAATGTATTATCACCAGGCCAAAGTCTTATCTCAGAATGATTGTAAAACAGTGTTTCAAACAACACATAAGCATTTCATGTAATAACTCGGTGAGGGAGTTTTACAGTCATACTACATTTAGACATCTGGTTCCTATCACCAGCACTGTGAACAATTCTGACTTGGTATGTTTTTCTAGAATGTAGCATTTCATATCAAACCACTCTGAAAGAATTAGAATTTATAATTTTACAAATGAACTAAAACACAACAAAACATGAGGGAATTATCCCTTTAATGTCTATATACAGTGTGAAGCTTTAACTGAAAAAGCATGTCCTGCACTCAGACTTCTGCAAGCTGCACTTACCATTGACAAAAACAGTCAGTAATTTACAGTAATGACTGAATGTCCTGAGAGACATCATGTTGAATTTAGCAGATGTCTGTAAATGTTTGGTAGAGAATATTATTTTAAATTCAATCAAAGCATTATTTAGTAAACTTCAGGCCCAACTGAGAGTCACAGGTTATTCGCAAAGAAGGTTTACAGAGCAATACAGAAAGCAATGGAACAAAATCATAGCAAAATTAAAAAATGACAAAAAAAAAAAAAAAGGTACAATGCATAGTACGTAGCTGTACATTTACAAAAAGCTTGTCCAGCTTCACTGATGTGGGTATTGTATGAAATATGTCTTTCATACTAATGCAATGCTCTCCTCTTACTTTGGAAAGAAACTGATTTTCTTGCGTATGAGTGAAGGGGGGCCATTTCTGTAAATAGGCCTTGTAAATGAATAGCAAACTGTGCTGCTTTCTCGACTAAGCAGGAGGTGGTCAGTATATTGTGTTCATATACTGCTCACTGTGATGGATGGATGGATGGAAGGATGGATAGATAGATATACTTAAACAACTATAAAATATAACGTGCAGTACAAAAATAAGTAAAATTGCATAAATATTATATAGGTGACAGTGCAGTGGTGCATGTCATGTGCAGTGAATGAACTGAGTGACTAAACACAGTAAACGATAACATGTTAATAGTTGTGCAACGTGTATGGGTGCATAATCAAGTGGCAGTGCAATATGTAATATTTTTGGCTGCATATACATTGTGCAATAGGTAGATGTATAAACAAAATGGCAGTGTATAGTAATGAGTAGAAAGGTACAATGTTCAGCTGGTGCTCAGAGAGCCTGTTTTGTCAGTGGCTCAGTATACAGTAATGTGTCGGCACAGTGACGAGGTGTTGTACAGAGCGATCGCTGTTGGTACAAACCATCTCCTGTATTGTTCCTTACTGGAGCTCAATAGGTCTGTTGCTGAAGGTGCTCCGCTGTCTGACCAGTAGGTCATGGAGCAGGTGCGATGTGTTGTCCAGGATAGCAATGAGTTTATTAAGTGACCTCCCTTCCACTACCACGTCAAAACCATCCAGTGAGCGGCCCATGAATGTGGGAGTCATAAGTAGAATTAGTAGATAAACTGTAAAATTGCAGTAAATGACTGGCTCCTAGTTGCATTGCTTTTGCAGTAATTTGCTGAACCATTTTAACAATAACAATAGAATAGCAACTGTATACTCAGTAGCCTGTAACTTACTGTAATTTACAAAAAAAATCCACATAAAATGTTAAGCCTAAATAAGAACACTCAAAATGTTTGTATTGAAATATTTGTGATTTTTAGCTGACATATCCCATAATGCTGCGCAGCACAGTTCAACCTAAACCTCCAGTGCCCCCAGTAATTTGCTGTGTTATTATAGGACATATCTTAAGATGAGTTTATTTCACAGTAAAATGATGAACACAGTTTTACTGTTAAATATTGTGAGATCCTGGCAGTAATTAACAGTATGTGTAATGTCTGGTATTTATATCCTGATATTAAACATCGTAATCTACATCAAGGCTCTTTAGACAGCAGCTGCATAAACAAGTGCATAATCACGGTTCTGTCTGGCCTCTGCAAAAGGCTGAAATTAATGCACATCATTTTAGCACACCTGATAGAGCTAGTTCAAACATTCGAGCTGTAAACAGAGCTATTGAGCAAGTGTTTATTGTGATCGAGCATCGCTCTGAACGTGCTAACCAAACATCATTAAGTGACACATCTGATGAGTCACATTCTGTTGATGTATGGTATGACGAATTCCTGGCATTCTCATTGAGAGTGATTTAACTACGTATTAGATGCTCTGACAAATTAATTATCACGAGATTGATTGTATAGTTCTGGCTGTAGTCTGTTGTGGCTCCTTTGTTTTTTAGAGAATGAAACGCATATCATTGCTGTCATATCAAACCTCTATTTTTGTCTCTACATTTGAAAACACTAGTTGTCCTTTATATTTACAATTGGTTGAACAGAAATAGTACATTTATTTGAAAGAGAATTTTGTTACATTAATGTACATTAAAAGTAACTTTTTTCCTTCTCCTATAGAGGTACTACTTCTATCTAAGGTTTTCTCACAACAGCGACAGTGTGTCACTATGTTATGTTATGTTATGTTCATAATCAGAATTCAGTAAAACACAGGCTCAGTATTTAGCAGCATATTCCATTACAATACATAAAAAATGACAATATTTAGAATACATATTGATAAGACAGATGGGATAAACTCTGCTGTTGTAATTTTTTATTAATTACTGGATGGCTCTTTCCTCATTTATCTGGTGTTTCATGAAAAATTGACTTATTTAAATGAAGTTACAAAATTCTCAACATTATTTTGGCTCTCAGCACCTTCCATTATCCTATTGCCCTCTCAGTAAATAAGCAAGCAATTTTTCAAGCAAATTTGACTGTAAAGCATGTAGCTGTGTGATTTTCAGGTAATGATGTACATAACTAGCCACAAAATGCATGCGTGAGTCCAGTACAAAACTGGGGCTAAGCTTATCACTCTTGAACATGTCCACTACTGAGGAGTCTGTTCTGTTCCATCATCCATCAAAGTAGCTCTTTAATAACACTGAGATTAATAGCTAGCTAAACACATTGATTTATCAGTCTACTCAGGCTTTAGCAGAATCTTCGTGTTTGTGAAGAAGCTGTTTTTCAGTTTTTCTTTGGAGCACACCTTTACTCGCTGTGCTGATTTTAAATTAGTTAATAAACAAGCATCGGTTGTGTTTCTTTTAAAGATTTTTAAAGTTTAGTGGGTAAGTATTCATAAAGTGTTCTCCTAAAAATCTAAACAGTAAATGTATTCTGAACACTTGTGTTCCATTACATCCCAACCTTGTTTATAACATTGCCCTTCAGCCGGGCTTCCTCTTCCTCTTTCCCTCTCCTCTTTAAAACAAACTCATGTTCATCAGGCATGACAGTGCCCATTAGAGTACTACCTAAAACCCACCAATCAAAGAGCTGACGGCCCATGAATAAGCAATATATGCTCTCTCATGCCTCCTAAACCTGCCTGTCTTTGTTACTCCCAAAGGACATGTTGACAAGCTCACCCCTGCATTTATTGACAAGTCAAATAGTCACATTCTACACTTATAAATAAAGGTTTCTAAATGGTTCTTGACTTGCATGTCTGATTCTAGGAAATTTTCATTGGTACCCTGTACATAATGTGGAAAAAAACATTGTACATCTCACTTACAAAAAAAGATTCTTTAAAGAACCATCCATTGACAAGTTATTTAGGGAACCAAATATGGTGTTTTTATAGCATCGCTCCAAAGAACCCTTTTGGCACTTTTATTTTGAAGCGTGTACAAAGATTCAAATTGTTCTTGACCTTGTGCTAGCGGTGGATGATACAGTAAAAATATAGTATTAAGATACTTGAAGACGTTTCAAATAGTGATACATTTCAAAATACAATCAAAAGCTACACACTTAAAAATTATGGTTCTTCAAGGGTTCTTTAGTAATGAAAATGGTTCTATATTGAACCATGAACACTTGTAACAATAGAAGAACCTGTTTGGTGCTCTATAGAATCCTTTTCAAAAAGGTTCTGTATAGAATCATATACAACACATTCTTCATCAATCTCAACAACCATTTCATGATGCAAAGAACCCTTTAATCATTAAGTGTTCTCTGAGTGTTCGTGGTTTAACAAAGAACCATTTTGCTTACTAAAAAAACATATTTCCTATCCCTACCTTATATACATATGTTGACATTTCAGTGCTTGGCCCCCTAGTCATTACTAAAAGCCACATAGCACTGTATAGCGGAACCTTATATGTACAGTACTGCGCAAATGTCAAAATCCACCCTTCATTTATAAAAATGGCCATTAAGTACAAGAATTTCATTTTTAGGAGATATTACCTAAAATAAGGAGGAGATCAAATAAAATAATAAACTTACCTAAAAAAAGTCCTTGTAATAAAGCTAAAGGGTGGACACAATAATTACTGGAAGTTTTGATATTATGTTTGTTAGTTGAAGCTTATGTGTAATTTTCTGCTAAATATATGTTTTCTGCTTTTTCCTGATGCTGAAAAATGAATAGCTTGTATTTAATGGCCTTTTTTTCCTGGAAATTAAATAAACAAAAATAAAAGGGTGCTCTCTGACTTTTGGTACTGTAGGCCAAATGTATGTAAAATAGTTAAGTAGTGTCTGGTTAAGAATGGTGCCAAAAATGTACTGATCCAAGAGTGTACCAGCTAAAAAAGTCTCTTGCTGTGTCTCTGATCTCAAGATCACTGCAGGTTCAAGGGAGTACGGCCCATTCTGTGGAACCAAGCCACCGGCCAGAATCGAAACTGGCACTCACAAAGTGCATGTGACGTTCCACTCAGACGGCTCCGGAAAAAACAGAGGCTGGAAGATAAAGTACTCCAGCACAGGTATGGCCTTCAAGCTATTGGGACGTTAATGACATCTGAGAGATTAACACTTTCAATATTCTTCACAGTAACTTCATCAGCTCCAGCAGGTGTGCTCCTGAATTTTACTGACAGTAAGGGTTTAGTGTTAAAAACAGCCTCTCAGTGATGAATGGCCTGTCACCCAGTAAAAATGAACTCTTTTTACGTCTGTCTTGTGCATTCAGTATTCAAATTTAATGTCCACAGAGATTTTAGGCATGATACATTCAAGCACACATCATTTTGATGGAGAAAGTTAATGGTCTGGTTTCCTCTGCGCACATCCGTATGTATACTGCCATTACCAGCACTGTTTGACGACTTAATGTTCATTGTTTCTCTCTCGCAGCCAAACCTTGCCCAAATCCAGTGGCTCCTCTTAATGGCCATATTCACCCTCAGCAGGACCAGTACATCTTAACAGACACTTTCACCGTTACTTGTGACCTTGGCTATGAGTTAACTTTGGTAAATGACTTGCATCTCACTTCTGAATGGGTAAATGAATCCTCTGTGGGCTGTGGGGGCTTAAAGTGTCTGTTCTGTCTACAGGGAGAAGAAAGCTTGCCTTCCTATCAAGCCATGTGCCTGAAGGATGGATTCTGGGATGGTCCAATGCCCGTCTGTACAAGTAAGTCACTTCAATCCAAACAGGCATGAACTGTACATAATTGTCAATGGAGGTTTATTGAAAGAATGATCATCTGTAGACCGTAATGCTTGCCATGTCAAATAGACAGGGAGTAAACCAGCAGTTTCAAGCAGCCAGATATGAAATGAAATGTTACGTCTAAAAATTATATAACTGTTGTGACAAAATCTAAGAAATGGTAGATTTATAGGAGAATGAAAAAACTTTTGAAAAACATTTTAATGGGGAATTTTAAAAATTTCTGCATAATTCAAGTGGTTGAGATGTAAACAAAGTCATTCAGAGTGGTTTATTGTGAAATGGTTCATTGCAGTTCAGAAAAAGTTACTAACTCTTCTTTTTAGTGGTGATGATGTGAATAAGGGGTTGTGATATGCACAGTGCATATCTAGCCATTTTAATTACTATCAAAAATGACCTGTGAACCCCCCACGTGTGCAAAAGTTTGCATACCCTCAGTCAAATGACATGTTTTGTTGATTTTCTAAGTGAAGATACGTACACGTCCTCCACAGGGAACAAACTTAAAAACACGGCACTTTTCAGCAAATTTTAAAGCATAATTTATATTTATTTGCTGAGTTGAACATATTGGGGGGAAAAAGAAACATTCAGTATGACAGATGCCATAACTTTTTCACAAGCCACGTTTTAAGGTTTCTTTTTTCCCCAAAGAGTGTGCAGATGTGTGTCAGCTGTAGAGGATGTATAACTTATTTTCTCTTAGAAAATCAACAGAACATAATTTTACAACACCTTTACAACACCCTGCACATACCATGAATGGATTAAAAAATACATTTTAAGCCAAAACCCATTTGCAGAGCTATCATAAAACAACGTCTCAGACATCAGTCACTGGCTCAACCCCACTGTGAACAATTCTAATTGGTAATTTTCTCTAGAATGGTGCATATCAAAACAAAGACCACTCTGAATGACTTTGTTAACATGTGAATCATTTAATTATTCACAAAGTTTGAAAAATCAGTGAAATTCCCCTTTAATGTTCTTTCTTGTAAAGGTTCTATTCTGGGCTTCATTTCTATCGGTCCAGTCATTATGTGTGTTCAAATGAGTAAAAAGAAAAAAAAAGGAAAGGTTATGAGGTTCTGCTATGGCAGTGATGATAAGAATTAGATGTAACATTTCATTCAGAAGCAAATGTATTTATAGGTGCCCTATGGAAGCTCAATAACTGTTTAATTTTAATTTGCAGTCATTGACTGTGGAGACCCTGATGAGATTTACAAAGGAAGCGTTGAATTCACCAAAACCACATATAAATCTCAGATCAAGTACAGCTGCGAAGAATACTACACCATGAAGACCAGCATGACGGGTGAGAGATTATCCTAAAAACATTCTGTTAAACATAGTGCACAACATGGAACTTACAGATCGACTATATTTGTGTATATTTAGTAGCTGAATTCCTTCTGTCTTTTCAGGAGTCTATACTTGCGCTCATGATGGCTACTGGAGGGACACGCTGGGTGGACGGAAGCTTCCTGAGTGTACACCTAGTGAGTAAACTCATATCAACCCAGATAGCAAGCATATAATAATGGCTTGATAAGGATAGCACCCCGCTGACTGTAGGCCACTGCTCGTCCATCTTTTGGCCACCCAGATCACGGCCCTGCACACAAGGTCTAACTAGTTTTTAATTGCCTCAAACTGATTTTAAATGCACTTAGTCTTTTACTTTGGAAAATAAACTAAGACAAATATCACAAACAAAATACCATAAAAAAAATGAATGACTAGGTCTATTATTAAATAATTTTGTTGAAAACATTGTTGCTGACACTGTGCTAAACTGTTTACAGCTGTAAGCTCACTGTTCAAAGTATTTACTAAACTAATGTACAATGAATAACGAAAGAAAAAAATAAAGTAAAAATAAGTAAAATGGACTGTGAGTGGAAAATGAGCAATGAAAAGTGGCATTTTTTCTAGCACTCTGCTTAGAGTGTTAGACAAAATGTGGGCTGCCCGACAAAACACTGAGCGAAAAGCCAGTGGGCTGCCAGCTTTTCCGTCAGCGGGCCAACAGTGGCCCACCATCCTCTTGCTTTCTGGTACTATTCTTAACTCGTAGATTGTAAGAACTACAGCATAGCGGTTGTGACTGGCAACTGAAGGTTCCACAACTCATACCCGTCTTTTGTTTTTTATAAAAGTCTGCTAAAGGGTCATGCAGCTTTTGAAATATTCTCACTTCAAAGAATATAGTTTGACCGTTTGCTAAATACTGATTGGCACGCCTCTCAGTCACCACTGCCTCTAACTGTTATTTCCTTTGTCACGTATCATCAGGCAGATATAGGGTCAGATAAACTTTATCTGGGTTACTAATCATTTGCCCAGAACTTTTCTTTAATTTTCTGAAAGTAGAAGGATGTATTTCACTAAAAAAGCAAAGAAAAACTACCTGTATGTTTCAAATGGGTTTTGGGCATTACTGATAATGAGTGCTGATAGGTTGGCGAGGAGAGTGGCTCATTGGCTGTTTGTGCAAACTGACGTCATAAACGTATATTAGGCACAGTTTCAAAGAAAGAGGCATTTGACCACCCAGGGTAAATGCTTGTGGCTAAAATCTTATCAAGATAAAATCCAGATACATGAAGTGACCAGGCGTAAACGGGATCACAGCGTAAATTTTTGGTATAGCCAATCATAATCCTGATGCTCTCCACGTCTTTTCTAAACATCAGTTTATTTTTCTCCTTTAATAAGTGCTTAGTAACCATTACACTGTCCTTCATTATCTCGCTCAAGCTTTCAGGTTTTTAGAATTGAGTTAGCGTTGCTGTAATTTTACTTTGAATATGAAGCTCTAGATATTCGAATACGCACCTGAGGGATCTGTAAAAGCGAGACCTGAAACTTCAACAGCATAGAAGATGGCTACTTCCAAAGCCGAATATAAAATGTTACCCACTCGAGTTAAAAGTCAGTTCATTCTTGCCGACTGTGATCCGCGTGATCAGAGGTAAGGAATAAATGAAAAGAAGCCTAAACATTTCCACGCATGCTGCGGCAGTATGCTTTAGCTTGGCAGCTTGACAGTTTGGGTTTTTAAGTTTGCTGCTTTTTCTGTCTTTATGCACATTTCAGCTCTCTGATAGTCGTCTTCATTGAGGTTAGTATTTTGCGTGTCAAAAACGGATGCACTGTTTATAGGGAAATATTGCTGGTTTTTAGGTTTAAGCTGTGTTCTTATTAATATGTGCATAAACTTGCTACTTGTTTGTCCCAATTAGAGAAAAAAAATCTGCACTTATAGTGGTGAAGTATGCTGCTGTTGTGGTGCTGCATAGGCCTTCTTTAACTTGCTGTGATGTCATAACAAAATCACTGACCACCCTTGAAAGTTATAGGGGCCCATAACTTGATGATCTGGGCCTGTAAATAACGAACCATGTTAAGATCAGCTAAGATAACTAAATTAGCTTTTTCTAAGTTTTTTTTAAGGTTTTGACAGTTATCTTGATAAATCGGATGAAACAGGACTGAAACAGGACTGCTAACGTGATAAAACGGCATTCATTCTATGTAATGAACCAAGTACTTGTACTTATGTCATTATTTATATTGTTTCATTAAATGGTGCTTGTATATAAGATCAGTCCTCCTCAGCATTTAACATTGCTTTGACTAGCTTTATCATTAGCTTATCTGAAGGGCCAGTTTTCTTAGCTCAAACCTCTTCCTTATTAGACTGGAAAACTTGCCGCTTTAATGTTGAGCGGCTAAACAGTTTCCCTGGTAAACATGGATCCTTTTTTATTTAAAATGGCCCATAACCACATTGTCATTTCTCAAACTGCACAACACCTCTTGTAAAGCCAGTTTATTTTTCAATTATGAAAATATAAAATTAATTCATTCATCATCATTAACGGCTTAGTCCAGGTAGGACCTAAATTAAAATATGTTCCTTCTAAAATGTGTGCTTCTAAATGTTCCTATGTGCAGCTGATTTTGCAAGAGAACCATTGATGCTACCAGGTAGCCTGAGCTGAAAGTTTAATGGACATAGTAACAGTGACTGAGGGAGGCACAACCTGCTGGAATTTTGCAAACGGTCAATTGTACAAAGGAGATTTATAGATTTAAGAAAAAAAGAGTCTGTTTTAATGGGTCAATGGTAGTACATTGATGTGCATAAAATAAAAAAAGAGATAAATTGTGCACAAATGATTTAGTTGTGGGCTACAATTTCTCATTAGTTTGAATGGGATTGTCTTTTAAAGCTTGTCCAACCTGTCAATGCTAAGAGAGAACTGAATAGATCACTTTTTAAAAAAGTAGAGCTGGGCAACTATACAGTGTTGTGGCTCTACTGAATGCCTTTACAGTAACTTGTGTCTGTCTTGTCTTGAAGTCTGCGGGAAGCCTCAAGGGAGACTGTCCAGGGTGATTGGAGGCGAGAATGTAGAGAAGAATGAGATCCCCTGGCAGGTGATGATTCTGAAAGGAGGCCATCTCCAGGGCGGTGGGGCCTTGCTCAATGACGACTGGGTGCTGACCGCTGCTCATGTCCTGCAAGGCTATGGTGAAGTGTCCAACCTGGGTGTAAAGCTGGGCCTGGTCAAACGGCAAGATCCCCAGGCAAAGCTGGGTTTTCCTAAGGAGGTCTTCATGCACGCAGATTACCATCACGATGGGGTGAACTTCAACAATGATATTGCTCTGATCAAACTGGAGCATAAAGTAGCCATAAGTGCAGCCATCATGCCCGTGTGTTTGCCAGGAAAGGACAAGCGATTCCTGCTGAAGGCCGATGACCATGGTACAGTGAGTGGGTGGGGTGTTTGGCAAAAGGAGGGAAGAGGTGGTTCTCCTCATCTGAAGTTTGCAGTAATACCTGTTGTTGACTTTGAAGTATGCAAGGCTAAGTATGACTCTATAGTGTCAGATAAAGGAAAGCTAGTGGTAACAGAGAATATGGTATGTGCAGGTGTGCCTGAGGGGGGTGTGGATTCTTGTCAGGGAGACAGCGGAGGACCGTATGTGTTTCTGGACAACCAGAGTCGTAGTTGGTACATTGGTGGCATTGTCTCTTGGGGTTATAGATGTGCTGAAGCAGGCTATTATGGGATATACACCAAAGTGACCAATTACCTCCCTTGGATTGAAGAGACTATGTCACAAAACAGTTAATTAAGGGTTCTGTGTAGTACCGAAAAAGGTTATTTGACCTAAAAATAGTTTAATGCTATGTAGAATCAATTTAAAAAGTTTTTTAAATAACCTTTACTACAAGTTTTTTTTTATTATAGAGAGGAACTGTTTAACCATACAAATTACCATCTGAAAATTCCAGCATTCTTTAAGTTGTCATATATAACTTGAGGGACCTATTTTAAAGGGTGTATTATGCATTTAAATGTGAATATTAAGATTGTCACTTAATTACAACTTTGTTGTACCGCACATGAAAAACACGTCTTAGTCTTTTGTATTACAAAAATCTGGCTGACCTATCTGTCTCATTGGTTGAATGCTATGATTTACAACAGCCATTATCAGACAGCCAAGTGAGTGAAGGCCAGGATCATCATTTGGAAACAATCACTGCTGTAGAGGGATTTAGCATAACCAAGAGCCACTTGTTGCATTTTTACTGAGCCCAGAAACACTGGCCTTAATGCAGAGGTGTTGTTTAAAGAGGTAATGAGCTGCTTCAGTCTCCCAGCCTCGGCTTCATGATTTACAGTCATTTACCTCTTATGCATTATGCATCTGTTACCAAAGTTGCCACTGTTGTCTCCATCAGTGTGGCCGTTCAGGCCTCTTGACTCAGGTGTAATAGCCTCTTCAGTAGTGTTTCAGCCCTGTAGAGTCTCAATCAGTTTCATCCCCATTTATACAGCGTGTGGGTCTATATCATAAGGAGTTTGACAGGGCAGGAGAAAAAAGATCTTCTACAGACTCTACAAATGTCAGAGTACAAAACAACGGTAATAAATCTAATTAAAAAATTGTGATTAATAACAGGTGATTTTTGTTCAGTTATCTTCAGTATGTACATGTCTGTAACCCGTATTCAGCACAGTATTATCAGTTTCAGTTTCAGACATATTACACACATCCATATTACATTTTTGAGTATTTACTGAAAAAACAGCGCAAAGTTTTAAACTATATAAGTTTGGAAAGAAGGCCCTGGGTGTTTAAAGGGTTAATCAACAATAGAACAAGACACTATAACTCTGCTGAGGTCTGACATATGGCTGCGGTTATGCTTTGTTGGAGGTGGGGAGTAGATAACTCACAGTTGATTTGTTTGCCCTTGGCAAAATCAGGAATCGGTGATGTGCAGGCCATCGTGGTCTCAGTGTCAGTGTCCAGTGAGCATGGCCATGCTCGAGTGTGGACACTGACCCAAAGCACTGACATTATACTGACATTCACAGAGAAAAGAGAAAAACACCTGTTTGGAAGGATCCTTAAAATAAACCTTGCTTGTTCTATAGAACAGTGAAAAACTGCACGAAAACCAGAGAGTTTTATTCCACAGTGAAGGTTCAGGCTGGAGTGTGGCACAAAGTAGCGCTCTGTCCATTATATTTGTAATCAACTGATTGATCTGACCATTAATAATTGAATAAGCAGAGTTTTTTAAGACCATACAGCATTTGGATTTAAATGAACAATAATGATTAAAAAAAACATGCATTTCAAAGATTCTAAAATACTTCACTGAACAAAAAAGAAAGAGGCCATAGCCTCTTAAGCTCCTTGGAACCACTGGTGGTTCCAAAATGCACTTCATCATATTCTTCATAACTTTCACATTTCATAAGCTACATTCAAAAGGTGGGTGTCGTATGAGGCTGTAACTGTCTTCTTTCCAGTAAAATAGATGGGTAATGTAATTTTAAACCCTTATAATGGAAGAAGCTGAATTCACAATTTTTTTGTCTACTAAAAGTCGACCCATTTTTCCACAAATCTGGGCTATAACTATAAACAGATGGTGTCTCTTCAGTGATTCTGCTCTGTAACACTTATTTTTATAAAATAATACAAAGAGCGTCTAAGATTTTTGGCTTTCAGCAGTAAATTGTAAGCATATAGCAATAT
>JAILXH010118571.1:4830-17662 GCA_023558415.1 Piaractus mesopotamicus
CACAGTGATCTCCAGGCTTTTATTCACCTCATAACATTCACGTACATTTACTGCATTCGGCAGGGGGTGGAGGGGTGTGGGCAATGAAGGCACTTTACTTCTGATTATGCCACTCACTCTCCTTCTTTCTCTTTATTCCCTCTCTCTGAGACATGCACATTGAGTGTGCAAGCAGCACTCTTGATTACACTCCTCCTCACTGCCCTTAGACCACATATGATGCATGAAAGCTACGTAATGCAACACAGATCTGACTTAAGCACTGTGTTTTTTAAATTAGTAACTGCTGTTAATTTTTCTGCAACTACTGTTAATTAGTAACTATTCAGTAACTATGTCAAATTATTCAGTTACTACTGTAAGTTCTCATGTAGAATTATTCAATAACTTCTAAGAATTAGTCAGTATCTACTATCAATGATTGCGGATCTACTTTGAATATTTCATTGATTACTATAAAACTACTATATAAATTATGAAGTTTGAAGAATAAGGAGTTGAAATGTGGACCAACGTACAGATCCTTAATCAGTTGAACTAGAAATATTTCAGAGACTGTAAATTAGAGTGTAGAACCATGATTCTACTGTGTTAGAGTATTTTAAATTAAATTGATTCATTTCAATTCTCTAGTTTTTGCAAACCTTGGAAACCCTAGCCAAACAGTTTTGTTTGTTTATGCTTGCAAAACAAAACCACTGAGTTGTTAAGTTAAATGATACAGTTGAATTTGCATGTTCATTTTAATCAGCTGTAGAGCCATTTTTAAAGGCAACCTTTAATGTCAAATGAAGACCAATGAAGTACAATTTTAAATTACACTGATCCATTTTTTTTATTTTTTCCATTTTTGTCTAGTATTTGGGCAGATTATGAAACTTAAAATAATAATTATGTTGTCAGTTGAAGACCAACAAATTTTGAAATTTTTATTTTAAAATTTTGTCCCACTTTATTTGCGAGGCCCCTAATAGATGATCTATTGATGTTCATTTTTTTAACAAACTCGTGAAACTTAACAGTGTTAGGATTAGAATTGGTACCAGGGTTAGGTTTAAGACCAGGGTTAAGGTTTAGGTTTTTGGTTGAAGCTAAGGTTGGAGTTATCATGGGAGTCAGGGATAGGGAAAAGTTGAACATAAGTATAACGAACAAGGACTATAAAATATCTACACTATGGATTAGATAGATAGATTCAACTTGGTGGTGAATGCCATCCAAGTAAAGTCTTAGATTTCCATTGTGCAGCAAGGCTTTTTTCAGCCCAAGCAGGTTTATTGTGTTACCAAGGTAAAACCAGCATTGTTTTAAATTATACTGGGGAGTTTCAGTTTTCAAATTTTATGATTTTTTTTTTCTAAACATCATTTTAAAACCCAAACAGCTCATATCCCCAATGAAAGACCCAATGCTATGTTGATAACAGTCCTATTTTAAATTAAGCTGGTGTAGTAAGTCTCTGTAAAGTTCTGTGGCAGGATGCGATTTCTCTATGAGAGCCTTCATCTTTTCTATTCTAACAGTATGAGCTTTTACACGCATATAAAATAAATATGGATTTAATTACACACAAATCTGTGTATTTTGACAAAATCTGAGTGCCCAGCAGTTTCTTATTAGGTTGAATGGGCAGCATTATTACCATTGATATGGCGTCTCGTCCTGAAGTAATGGACCCGTATTGCAGTATTGCAGGATTACAGGGGAGAGGAATTCCAGAAGTTCTGAGGGTGCAGGAGGGTAGTAATACATCATAAGAAATCATTTGAATACCATCACTGCCTGTGGTCTTTTGCTGTTGATTCTTAAAGTGATTCAGAAGTGCCTCCCCCACATCCACTTACATCATGTTTTTCAGCAGCCATGAAAATGAAGCGGAATAGCCAGACTGTGACTGCAGCAGTATTTCAGAGTGTGCGTGTATGCATGTGTGTTTGTACATGTTCAGGACAAAACTATAAAAGTCTTGAGGTTTTTGGTATGATATATAAAACATTATCATTTACATTTACATCCTGGCCCTGAATATCTACCACCACCACAGACAGTTCTGATCACACACACCTGGCTCTAAAATTCAAATGCCCCTGAAGGCCTTCAATACCTGGATCAGGTGTACTAGATTTGGGTTCGAGCTGACCTCTGGAGGGTGGGAGACAGTAGGGCTAGGATTGGGCAACCCTGACATACACATATTATGACACATATGTATTACACACCTGACATATATCAATCAATCAATTACTCATCAATTAATCAAACAATCATCTAGCCTTTATTTAAAGTCTGTGTACATAGAGGGTGACCTTCATTTACGATGTAGTCAAGCATTATACAAAAAACAAGATATTTAAAAGAGTTAATATAAGCTTATGATGGTAAAAGTATAAATGAGATTCATACAAATTAGACAACTTTAAGATAAATAAGATTAAAAAAATCTAACTACTAAATAAACTGTTAGGTACATTAGTACTTAAAAAAGTAAAGCAACTAAGCAAAGTAAGAAAAAAGATAAAACATAAAACAATGCCAAGACAATAATAATAATAATAAAGTAGTAGAATGATAAAAAATAAATCAAATAACGATGTCAAAAAACAAACAAACAAATAAACATAAAAATAAAGTAATAAACAAAGAGAAAACCCTAGAACTAAATAAACTAAAACAGTTGCAGGCTGAGAGGAGGCGGTTAGAAAGTAAAAGTTTAATATAGTTGAGTGAGTTTTAGGGTTTCCTGGTTCACTGTAGCTAAAAGCAGATTTTCCCAGTTCAGAAAAAGCTTTCACTAACTGAAGGGTGATCCAGTCACAAAGCCTGTGTTTTATAAGCTTTTTGTAAGTAGGGAATGATCAACTGTGTCAAAAGCTCCAATAAAAAGGCAGTCCAATGCTTTTTTTTCTGGCTGTAACTGTAAAAAGGTAATTTAAAACAAGTATAAAAGCAGATATAGTACTGTTTTTCTCTAAAACCAGATTGATAGCTGCACAAGACGGAGTGTGCATAAAGGAACCTAAGGACTTGATCTTCTAAGATTTTTGCTACGCATGTCAATTTACATATAGGTCTATAATCATTGAGATCTGATGCCTCACCTGTGTAGTGGAATATATTGGACCATATATGAAAATAGATTTGGCAACAAACGTAAAGTCTCTTTCATCAGTTCTGAACTCTGATTTCTAGTGTCATTACAACCAATGTGTATAACAATATTACAAAACAAAATGATTCTTATCTAAGAGGCTGTGGAGCTGCTGCGCAATATCATGGACCTTAGCACCTGAGAAGCAGTGGGGTGATGGCTTAGTGGTGTTTAATGTTTCTGACAATAGAGCCTCCTAATATCAGGACTATAGGAGGAGGTCAGCAGATCAATTGACTGACAGGATCCTGCGGCATGGAGGGGTGAGCCGGCCGTAAGTTAGTATATGTTGGTGTTGTGGAGCAGCGGGACTGCTGCCCTGCATCTAGGAGCGATGAACGGCCGGATGACCATGCAGTCAGAAAAGCAGCGGCCTGGATTAATCCAGCGGAGCGGCTCTAAGCTGGGGCCCCAGATCTTCGGCCTAGCTTGTGTGAGTGACCACATGGGGATATTGATATCCACCCCAATAGAAGTAGCATGTGCTGACCCCAGCATCGAATCCAGAAGGTCTTCATCCCTTTAATTTGATACAGTAAAGAGATTCTCCCCTCCAATTCAGAAATCCTTTGACTCAAATGAGCACAGTTGTTGCAACCAGCTCAAGAGTTAAGTGGGCCTACACAGATTGAAACCCAATTAAATAGGGAAAGTATTTAATATGCCACATTTTTAAAATAATCTGATTTGTTTTCTGTGATCGCTGTTACTATATTATGGCACAATCCTTACTCTCTTCACCAAGCTCCACCTTTCCTTCAGCCCTACAGTCACCACTTAGCAGCTGTTGCTATCCACCAGTGCATCAATCCTTCAATACATTATTATCGTCATGGCTGTAACTAGCGTTTGAACACCAATGTCCTTTTATAGTTTCTGAAGTGTTTTTATGGGGTTTAGATGTGGAATCAGTGGCGAGACTACACAATGAACAGCTGTGGTTTGGCCATAGACTGGACTGTCTGCTGTGTTTGTCTCTTTTATCTCTGCTATCTCTGTCCGAAATGCTACGCTAAGATTATCCAGTATGCAACACACATAAACTACTTACTTACTATAGGCTGACATGCGCCATAGCTATGATGTAAATGTGAGAGTTTATGAGAGTAATTAACATATTATGCCTGTGGAATGCAAACCCCGATTGTTTCATTTATTTATTTGTTTGTTTGGGACCACTCATAAAGTGACTGGCTAAATCAGCATACTGTTCCAGTAGCTGCTCAGTCTAGGCTTCTTAGTTGGCTATATTAGAATGAGAAGTAGTTAAAAGTTTTGTACTGTATTACCAACACATAATGTGCTACAGCAAGCATTAGAAAATTCACTGTTAACTACCACTTTGGTGGCACAGTATCACATAACATAATTCAGAAATAGGCAGGTACATTAGGGTGTATCATGTCTGGTTAACTGTAGAAGTAACCTACCTTCCCATTAGCTGGGGTTTGGTGAAGACAGACTTATACAGCATATTTTTAATGTATGCTTTTACAGTAATCAGTGAGGACCAAGTGTTAAGAGGAAAAAAATAGACGAGCAGAGAGACAGAGTGAGGTAAAATTAAATGAATAGGATCAGTGTAAAACTATTACCTATGTTGGCGTAGGTTTCAACATGCATTTTCAGCTGTATTTTCAGAAAACATTTTTCATTGCCTGCCATGGCAATTTGTTTTATTGTATGTAGGTTATTATGTTGCTTAGGTTTGCTCTGTTTTTCCTCAGCCTTGTACATCTCAGCTGTCTGATTTTCACTTAATAATTATGTTGTCTTTATCATGCAAAGGTTGTGCCTGTGGTGGGCACATGCTTTGTACTGAAGGGTGCTGCTGGTTCATGAAGGGAAGTGTTGGTTAGGTTTATGTGAATCCAGCATTGTTGTTAAGATCACTTGACCAACACTTCCCTTCATGAACCAGCAGCAGCTATTGTTTTGTATCAGGACAGAAGCATTGGAAAAGGTATAATGATGACTGCATTGTCTTCAGTACTGGGCTGAAACCTGATGTTATGACATTGCGGTGTGTAGCGTGCTTTGAAATTGTATCTACCAAGTCAGCCTACCCACTTTTTGACAGGCGTGCACAGAAATTTATTTCTGCGTACGCCACTGGTGGAGGCGTGGTCATAGAAGACTTCCAGCCTTCCAAAATGAAACCAAGAAAGGTCCATGGGTCAGGTTAAGCAGTAGCACAGATCAGGGAACAAAACTAAGCTAAATAGACAGAAATAAAGAAATAAAAAATAAATAAAAATAAAATAGAGATAAAAGCAAGCTCTGGTAAGCTGACGCTCTGCTCAAACGACGCTCTGCTCTATATGACCACATGTCCTGACAAAGTCTAAAAACAAACTTGTGTTTATGCTGTATGTGTATGTGTGTGTTTATACTCTACATACATTTTATGTGGAAATCCTGCAAACAGTTACATTCTAGTACACAGGCTTTGACATAATGATGACTTGATCCCTGCATTCACTTTCTTAGATGACGTGTGCTGTTTGAGTGCTTATTTTTTTCACACTCTCTTTGCTGTTGGCTTTGCGCTGATTTATTCACTCAGCTTTTCCACGGAAGCCATTTTCCCGAGCCGCCGGAGTGTCAACACAATTATCCTAATTAGCATTAATTCAACATGGCTGGAGCCGTTTGGCTAACGAAGCAGAATGAGAGCGCTAAGGAGAAGAGGAGTGTCCTCTGGTCCCATTCCCTCTTCCCAATGCTAATGACACTCACATGTAACGACCACCGTTTCCGATTGAGACCAGATCTCGGATGTGACGCAGAGATAGGAAGGGTTAACTTTTTGTAGGAGTGCAGAATAAAAATCCAGAACTTCATTTAGATAGACTGAGTGAAGACAGAGAGAAGTTGTGCAGTTTGTAAAGAGAGAGTTTATGTGCTGTTTTTTATTACCCTTTAGAAGTGTATTGTTGTTGTTATTAGTACTTTGCTCTAAATTAATGTACATTACATAATTACATTATACAGTGCTAGTCACGCACAGTATTACAGTTAAGATCAGTTGATATTCTGTATTAACAGGTTCTAGTCAGCACATTTTACTTTTTGTTTCAATGTCAAAAAATCACAAAAACGGCAAAAAACTTTAAAGGATTCTTTTCTGTGTTCACCAAATCAAGTTATTAATGTCATTTTGTTAATCACATGTAATTTCATAATTACCTTATTAATTAAGGTGGGACAGTTACATAGTTTCTATTTCATCAGTATGTTAACTCTTAGAAGTCTGTTGTTGTTTTGCTTTACTGTTAAGTGTAAATATGTAATTACATTATTAATTACATTAGTAGTTAGTTGCATAGGTAGTATTTCATCATAACTCTTAGAAGTCTATAACTGCTGTTGTTTTATCATACTATGTAAGCATAATTAATTACATACAATTACATAGTAATTACACTATACATCAGTGTTTAAAATTGATAGAAACATGGCAAACATGTAATTATTAAAATCCAGAATAGTATGCACAATATGTTTTCATTTTCATTTTCAAATAAGAAATATAGAACTGTGTGAAAATTCTCAAAACTGAGGTGCGTTTAGCCAGTGCAAAAAAAGGTAAAACTTTTGAAGAAACAAACTTGCTTATCCCAAAATCCCACGCCACTTGCGCAGTCAGCGCACACTCTCACCGGATGTCTGATTCCCGAAATTCCATTACCTTAAGCTTCTTAATCTTGATGTTCTGAGTGTTCAGACGCAATCTCGTTGGAGGGCGAAGTATGACACACGGGCCCCTGCACTTTCCTTTGCGCTTTGGGGGATTTGACAATGTAATTTCCAGCCCGAGAGAGAGATGTTATCATTAATTCTAAATTTGCACATTTTTGTGGTTTGATGATCACAATATTACAGCCCAGCCAGCTGTGTAATCTGCTGTAGCCATTATAAGCAATAAGTGTTGTTTTAAAATTGTCTAAAATGTCATACAGTTGTAGATGATGTTGTCCTGTTTATTTATTTATATATTTAAATGTGCTGCACTCTTTTGTTAACCATTTGTGCACACCCTGTTTTTGAGCTTGAAGCACAGAAATGTTAAAGTGCATTTGAGTTTATTTTGGTGTTTCTTGACATTGCAGTGATTATCTGCAGCAGTGGGCAGAGATCAGGCAGATGGGGATAACACAAGATAAAACTTATTTAGAACCCTATCAACAAGCTAAAGAACTACAAAAAAGCATGAGCTCTGGTTCTCAGATCAAGTACTTCTGCAGTGTCCTAGCGACTTTTAATGTGTTCACACTGGAAAAAGAGAAGGATGTAGTTTTTTGCCAGTAGGTCAGTTGTGTACTAAACCTGCTGAACACTGTGGAACACTGTGGGTTGCCATACCTAGAAAGGGGAAGAGCTATGAATGTGCACTGTAGATTGAAATTTCAGATGCCAAGTGCATGCCTAGTCTTGGCAATGGGGCTAAAAGTGGTATAGTTCCCATCTGCTTAAAGCAGCGCTATGGGAGAATTTGTATGTTTCTTGCTCTTGGGTTCTACCTAGAACCAGAGTGCATTTCACTATAACACCACTGTGGTAAATACAATTTGCGTACATTCTGTCTCAGATCTAGAATCTGACTCCCCTTTGCAAGCGTGTCACACATCCATATTTGACGCTACAGATGATACTTGCAATTTCTATTTTTATAAGTGTGAACAACCAAAATCGCAAGTGTAATCTGTAGCATCCATGTGCGTGCACGTGAAGGGGTGTCTGATTCTTCCAGTGAGCCCGAATGTAGCGCAACACCTGCAAAGAGCATCAAAGAACAGGACACCCGAGAGTTCGATCCCTGGTGATGCTACAGCCATCCAAGGCCGGGAGTCCAAGAGAGCACAATGGGCCCTGCTCTCTGGGTGGGTAGGATGGCCCCCCCTTCTTCCCCCAACACCTAACACGATATTAGTCAGCGCAGGCATCTGTTAGCTGACGTAACAGATCTGGCGCTTTCCTCCGAGCACATTCAGCTGTCCAATGACGTTGCATCAACGGCAGTGGCGCTTCACTGGTCTCCTCCTTCGCTCTCCTAGCACTGGTGTTGTCGTGTGACTGGGGGAGTCCTAACTAGTGGGAGGAATTAGACACGACTGAAATGGGGAGAAAATTGGAGAAAATACAAAAAAGAGAACGAATAATGTCGGCTTATGAGGATAAGTAATATTACAGCATTTTATTACAGGAGGTTTTAAGTCTTATTTGGCATGAGATTGACGAAGACTGACCAAACATTTTGGCTGAGATGACTTAATTTCTTTGCATGCTAACCTGAAGTTAGATGACTTTTGGCATTTGGAAAAACTGCAAAACTTCATGAGACAAGGATGACACAGATAAGGTTAAAGCCAAACATCACAGTCTTTCATAAAATAAAAACATTGGCTAGAATGGACACTCTGCTGTCGAATTAGTTGTTTTTTCATTAGCAGTGAGACTGTCCTGCATATTTTATCTCTTCTAGCTCTCAAACGAGTAAAAGCCAGTGTGAGATTTACTTTTGTCTCTTCCATGGTCTCTCCCTCTCTCGCTTTTTTCTCTTTCTAGCTTCCTCTGACAACATCTTCTTCAATCTCTTTGCAGCCTCTGCCATGATATCCATGCTGGGAATACTAAGCTGCTTCTTGTAGCTGAAGAGCCGTAGTTGTTGGTATGTGATGTGGTGCTGTAAAGCGTTGTGCAGTTCTCGCGAGAGGTCTTGTGCCCGCTCCACCAAAGTTACATAGCGCTATAGCAGGAGTTCCAGGCCCAGAGCGGCAATTACAGAGACACCATTCTCATTATTATAAGTCAGTGTATCATCAGAATGATTTTGTATCTGTTATTTTAATGTAAAATTGTTACACAATTTTGCTTTAGGACTTGCATCATCCACTTCACTGTAATCATACCAGTTTAGTTTAATGAGCGGAATTTCCCACTGGTGTGAACAAGGCTTGAGCCTCTGTTGTCTGTATAAAGGGGGAATGAGTCCCCCTCTGTCCCCCCCTTACCCAAATTACATGACCACGTTCAAGGAAATATGTTTATGTGGCAGCTGTCACTTTATGAATCCTGTCTGGTTATAGCTATCTTTAGCTTGCCAGAATAAGATAACTGCTAGACTAGAGGCAATGAGATGAGGTTACTACACAGCAATTAGTCATTTCCATTTAGCATGAAGTATTCGATTTGAGATGATACTAAAAGAGCACTGCACAGTTCACCAAGGTGCAAACTTTTAATGCATTATGTTATACCATTTCATAACATAATGCATTAAAACAGAAAGAGTCATGACAGTATGGATTTAGTCAGTGCAGTGCATTTCATTGAGGGTACCAGCCCAGAGACAGTTTACAACCTTTTTTTCTGAAAGTGTGCACTACAAAAGTCTTGACTGTAGAGAGAGTGCAAGAAAACCCTTTAATTATTCAACGACCTTTAAGTACAACTTATTTATTTTTCAGGAGATGTTTCTGAGGAGCATAGATAATAATCCACTTGCATAAATAAGGGGAAAGTCTAGAGAAAAGAAATGAAAAACTGAAATTTCGAAAACAAGTTCAAACAACAATTAAAAGATCCTCAGAACAATGGGCTGACCACCCAAGAGTCCAGACTTCAGCATCACTGAATGTGTTTAGAATGACTTGGGTGGTGAAAATCTGAAATAGCAACCAGCTTCTAAGACTGATCTTTGGAGGTGTGGAAAAATATTACTGAAAATGTGTTAGAAAAACTGAAACCAAGACACACTGAATACTGAAAGGTCTCTTATATTTAGTTCTTGAGGCTGCTGTGCAAATTTTCTTGACATTGAAAAATGAATAATTTGTACTCAATGTGTGTTTTTGCCTTAAATTAAGCAAATAAGGGGTGGTCTCTGATTTTGCACTGAACTGCAGGTCAGTCCGTACAGGTGTGGCTACAGATCTCTAGGTACAAATGTTCTGCATGCAATAGTTTTGGGTGGATTTTAGATTTGGGACATGCTAAATCAAACACCTCATTCAGCAGCTGCTGTTCTGGTTTACAAGCACACACACTTTAGAAGGAACAGACAGTGTTCTCTGTGTTGTTCATGATTTTTGACATATCCTCTTTTGTTTTGTGGCGTTTCTGAGTGCTGCTGAGATGCTCTTTTCTCCCTCCTCTCTTTTTTCATCTTTCTTTTCTCATCTCTCTCTTCCTTTCCCCTTCTGCTACCAACTGATGCTGTCAGAAAACAAGTGTCTCTCTCTCTCTCTCTCTTTCTCTGTGCTATGTAACTATCAGTGTAGTCTGCACAAACACTGAATGTCTGACCATTTCACCTGCATCCAATTCCTTATAGCAAGATTTGACCAGGGGCACCCAAACTTTTGCAAACGACTGTATATGTCCTCAGATATCCACTTTTTTTTTTTTTAATCAGCACTGTCTAGACCCCATGTGTCAAACACAAGGCCGTATTAGTAGAAAATGAAAATAACTTTTCAGGTCAAATAGGATTGTGTCATGGGCCTGACTTAACCCGTGGCACAATCCTATTTAGCCTGCAAAATTATTTTAATTTTCTATTAATATTAGCCCTATGGTATCATTTTTTAAAATAATTTTCTGGAATATCACCATGAGCTGCACTACAGTCCCCAGAATGCACTGCAACATAATGTGCATTCTGACCCCTTCTATGGGCCAGCGGTTACACAAAATGAAAGATGCCTGGTGTGTAGTTCAAGCAAACAGGCAGTTTTAAAAAAAAATCTCCTGGGAACATTAAAGAAGTTTAACAGTTATGTGTAGACAATGTAGCCTATTGTTTTATATAAAACAATTTGTTTTTATTTAAAATGATCTTTGAATAATTCAAGTTTTCAGTGCCTGTTTTGCTGTTGGAGTTTTTGTATATTTTGATTGAACAATGGCCAGTTTGTGTCATAGCAGAATGTTAAGTAAAAATGGGGAAAAAAAAAACAAAAAAAACACAGCTGGCCTATGGACTTGTTGAGATTTTTTAATATGGCCCTTTTAGTGGTTGAGTGTGACACCCCTGGTCTAGACCTGTGCTCATAGACTGTTAAAAGTGATTTGGTCTTTCAAGTTAAAAAAGTACGTGATGTAGTTGCCTTAAAGTTTATTGAACTTCTTGAGAACTTCTTGAGTAAGTTAGCAATGTTAATCGATGTATTTATTAATTTATATAATTGAGATTTTAAGGCAGCCTGTTTAACAGTTAAAACGTTGAATCATGTTTACTGGCTATGACTGGCTAAAATGAATGTCAATAAAAATGAAAACATACCTTGTGTTAATGCTGTATTGCTTGTTGTGTTTGTAGGTCTCAGGGGAGAACATGTTCCATTGACTTTCACATCTACAACCTCAAGGTAAGATGCACTTTTCTCTTTCTCTTTTGCCTCGCCTTACTTTTCCTTCTCTCGTGCTGCTGATGGAGAGGAGTTTGCTGGTTGCTGATGGTCTGGGAGAGCTGTGTTGTAGCCTGTGGTTTCAGCTGTTTGGTAAAGTTTTGTTCAGTGCTTGCTTATCATCCAAAAAAGTATTTTTGGAGTTATAGGCTGTTGCAGACTGTAAGTTGTGGCTGTTGGGAGCGTGTAAATGTAAAGTCTCAACTGATATTAAGAGACACTGGTATAAATGCTGTAATGCTATAGAAATTTCTTATTGTTTGACATGGCTAATTGTGTCTTTTCATCAGTAGGTAAACCTTTAGTAGACTATTGGTATTACTGTAATTGTGCTGTGCTAAGTGTAATTACATGACTATTATTAATTATATATTTAGTACATCATTAGTTACATAGTTATTATTTCATCAGAAGGTGAACCCTTAGAAATGTAATGTTTTTCTACACTGTTTAAATGTAATTAAAACATCATTAATTACATAGTTAGTACATATTTAGTTACATAGTTATTATTTCAAGAGGAGATTAACTTAAGTGTTACTGTTGTTTTATATGCTGTGTAAATGTAATTACATAATTACATTATCAGTTACATAGATACTGTTTCATCAACTGAGTAAGTTACTTTTAGAAGTCTAAATCTATTATCATTTTTCAATCATATTTAAAAGTGATTGCATGATTATATCATTAATTTGATAATTACACACAAAAAATTAATCAGCAGTAGAAACAAACAAAAAGGGCAAAATGTAAAGGATGGTTTTCCCTTTCACAGATCAAGACTGTATATACAGCAATAACTTAAAATGGACTCTACTTAAAGTGCGGACTGACAGTTTAGAATCTACAGTTGCTACACAATTTCCCCACTAGTTTTAGTGAATTATAAGTGAGAAATTGAAATCACCAGTGGTAACTGTATCTTCTAACGGGTCACCACTGCTTTGCTTTGCACTTGTTACGTTTTTGTTGTTTGAACTTGTTAAGAATTTTTTAAACTTTTTTTTTAATTTTGTTTACTTTTCTGAATTTTAGTCTGAGAGTTTCATCAGTGTTAATGAAGGGCAGGACTTTTAAGCTGTTTTAATCTAGTTAAGGACACTTTGCCATGTTTGGCATTTGAACACATTGTAAATCTGAGTTGTTATGGACCAAACGTATTGTATTTTAACATCTGTAATCTGTGGCATAATGAGTAGAGTGGATGGAAGATTAAAATAATGAGAACGACTGGAAGGTCACCACACTTTTTTTTTTTTTTTTTTTTTTT